>APFE030657743.1:0-29913 GCA_000404065.3 Pinus taeda
ACTACACAAATCCCAATGTGTGATAATGTAAGCTGATGTCGAACACAAGGGAAACCACTCAGTCAAAGACCCATGATACTGATCGATGTTGAGCACAAGGTGACCTATCAATAATGAAAATAGGGCCAGGGTGCATCTCTAGGCTTGTCCTCAGAGCAAGATGTCGTCGTCGATAAGGACAAGACCCACCAGCAAGAAGTCAATGAGACCTTCTCAAACTAGCACGAGTAAAGGACCAATATAATTGATGTGATGATAGACATAGCATTGACAACCAGAGATGGACAACTAAAAAATAAGTCAAGAGACACTGCAGAGAGGTCGACTCAAGCTAACTTCCCTTGAACAAAAGCATGACTCAATGTGACTATGTGGCAGCATATGATGACTCTATATAAGCTCGTTGTGCAGGAGGCACAAACGAACCCTCCATATGATTGGAAGAGATAACCAATTGGGGGAGAAATGACTCAATAACAAGGCTAAGGCATACCTAAGTCAAACTAAATCCCACCCAAGCGGAGGAGAATTTGTTTCGAGTGCTTTGTTCAAGGGCGACACGACTGACTCTAGCTGCCAACAATAAATGGAAATATTGTCCTGTTCCCACTCTTTTTTGGAATATATAACTTTTTTGGTCTTTTTCTTTAAAGATGGAAAATAATAAAAGAATGCTATAGTACAATGGAAAGAACGAGTGTCAGCAAAGCAGATGATCTAGTTCCTGGGATTGGAACATTCCTATGCTCGATGCAGGGAGGCGAAAACTGGCCAGAGACACTCAAAGGTGTGTTCCTTCCATGGGTCAAGGTGTGTCAAGTCGCAAAGGTCAAAGGTATGCAAGTTTGATTTTGCAGATGTCATGGTCAAAAGTTGGCTTAAACACGAGTCCAAGTGAAGGCGGCTCAAGGCCAAAAGGTGCAAATGGTCAAAATGCAATGCAGTAGTACAACTCAACAAAAAGGTGCCTCTAGGGTATAAGGCTAGAACGAAGCGAAGAAGCAAAGAGGAATGAGCTTTCAATGCATAAGTCATGGCGGGACTACAGAGGAATCCCGAGCCTAGGGACAAAAATCAGCATGAGTGCCAAGTGACAACAAGGGACTAACTAGGGCACCCATGATAAGGTAGGCTCTACCACACAAGTCATGATACTTCTAAGCAGTGAGAAGGTTCCACACCATAACTTGGTGGGGTCGATCCTAAGGCCAAAATGGAAAAGGAAACTGATAAGTGCACAGTGCAGGCAAAAAAACCTAACCTATATTCCAGTTTCGAGAACCAATACCTGTCAGAATGGACCAACCATAAAAATTTCCAAAGGAGAAATCTTCCAAGCTCTGTATACATAAATAGGAACACTAGACAAGAAGTTAATACGTCCCACTTAATATAAAATCTTGTGTTTATAGAATACAAAGCTTGAAAATGCGTACCTCATATATACAACATGGTACATGGAACTACGCAACCTTGCAGCTTACGCATAATAGTTGATCTGAGAAAAACCCTTGCAGGGCTCAGGCCAAGGATTCCTTTGGCAGTCAAAACTCATGGAAGGCAAAACAAGTTCTGAGAAATCATGAGACCTACAAGGATCAAAAGAGGGAATTAAAGGGTCCCATGTCCCTATAGGAAGAATCTCTCAGTCAGCTGCTGGGACCAAGTCCCAAGAAGGAGAATAATAAGTCAAAGGATCCTTCTCAGAAGCGATTGAACATTGAGGATTCAATGCCACATAATTGACTCATGGCGGGGTAGAGTCTACTTGTACACTCGGAACAAACTAAGGGGTATTCTGCAGTAAAGTCTAATTAGGGTGGTAATTATCAGATGCAAGCTGATCAACAGTGACAATATTCCCATTATGAGGAAAGCACATTACTCGAAAGAGTGAAGACACAAAAACATTCATAGCATACACATAATCACGCCCAACTAGCATATTAAAGTCTAAAGGGCTATCAACCACCATCATATCGATTAAGATAGTCTTCCCAACTAAAGTGATAGGCAATTGAGGAAGAACACCCATAGATTCACCAGGTCTTCTATCATAGGCTAACAACTGACTCTAAGCTGTTAACAACTTTGGGGAACCCAAAGCTTTTCAAGTCAAAGAGGATATAATACTTGCAGAGGATCCTTCATCCACCATACATCGATAGACATTTATGGAATTAACCCTAACATCTATTTAGAAAGGTGCAGCGGAAGGAATATGAGGCTCAACAAGATTATCCCAATCAAAGGAAACACTCTTAGAACTTGGAGGGGGAACGTTCGAAGAAACTGGAATGCCCCCTATACTGGAAGACTCTATACTAGAGATCAAATAGACTCTTTTGTTAGGCACTTCACCCCCCAAAATAGGAGTGAAATTGGCCAGAGATTGCACTGGATCTACCACATTATCAACCAATGGTTGATGGGATTGATGAGAAACCATATCAGATCTAGAAGTATAAGTACTTTTAGACTCGGACCATATCCTTTGAACCTCTAGAATACTAGGGCATAAATGAGTAAGATGGTCTCCCTTGCATATCTTACAAGGGAATTTAGGTTTAAAACTTCTACGGCCAGGTTTACTACCAACTTCCATTCCGCCAACATGACTAGCAGTGGTTTGCAGAGAGTCCTGAACATGACTTACAGAGGTCAGAGACTCTTTGCTAGTATGACTTGCAGTGACTAGACTTATGCCCCCAGCATGACTAGCAGCGGCTGAAGGCTCATCTCCAACATGACTAGCAGAGGTTGAAGATGAAGTGCTAGTATGACTTGCAGTGACTAGACTTGTGCCCCCAGCATGACTAGCAGCAGTTGAAGGCTCATCTCCAACATGACTAGCAGAGGTTGAAGATGAAGTGCTAGTATGACTTGCAGTGACTAGACTTGTGCCTCCAGCATGACTAGCAGTGGCTGAAGGATCATCTCCAACATGACTAGCAGAGGTTGAAGATGAAGTGCTAGTATGACTTGCAGTGACTAGACTTGTGCCCCCAGCATGACTAGCAGCGGATGAAGGCTCGTCTCCAACATGACTAGCAGAGGTTGAAGATGAAGTGCTAGAATTATTCTTCTTCTTTAACTTCCTCTTTCTCCTCTTTTTAGATTTCTTATTACAAGAAGGAGGTGAAAAAGGAATTCCAGATTTCTCTTTGAAAGAAGATGAACCATTAGCACCCATGTGATGCCCTTGAAATAAAGCATTCAACTGAGAAGCTTCAAGAGCATTCAGAATATTCGGAGTGGACCACAGCCAAATAGGTAGTCCAACATTCAATCCAGGAATATTCAAGGTGGCCATCAAGGGAGTACCAACGTTTCCAAAGAAAGGAAAAGCACAAGGATCTTCTTTTGGGAGGGAACCTTGGTTGGTTTCCATAGGAATATTGGCCATATCTAACTATTCCAAAGACCCTTCCCTTACAGGAATGTAGAAATAACTTTTCAAGGAAGATAGATAGGCAATCAAAACCTTTGCCCTTGAGGAGGCAACTCCACAACTTCTGAAAGAACGAACAAAAGTCTTTCAAGATTGGTAGAGTGGTAAGCCAATCACTTAGAACACAAAGTCCAAACATGACTAGACAAAAATACCTAAAGCCAACTATATACAAGGAGCAAAGATCACTCACTAAAAAGTCTCTAAAAGATATCAGCCAGTCAAACAACTTCCAATTATTTTCACTCCAGGTGATGAGGATCAGACACCAAAATACAAGAAATTGAAGTAAGAGGCCTTCCGAAGATAGTTTGGGATAATGACGGCCTAGTCCTATCAGCGAAGGTAATAGAGGAAGTTATGCTGACCTCCTAACAACAACCTGCGTCGGTGCAAGCCCCCAAGCTTCGCAAGGGTGCCCTCCAGTAGTACTGTTGAGAGTGATACAACGTCGACCTCAGGTACCACGGGATTCCCCTCTGCAGCCACCTGTGTAGATCCCTAGGAATAGCAACTAAGGTTACCAACTCGTATCAGACACTAGGTGGAACAGTCGTGAGGTAAGTTCGGACAAGTAGGAGAGGGGGTATCTCTCTTCCCTGTCTTTACAGACCCCTCCGAAGCTTTCCTGGTCTTCCTAACGCTATTGGATTTTCACTCGCTGTTCAGACTCCTATGTTTGACAGTTTAAAATGGCCTTGGAGAGTTAATTCTCCACTCACCTAATCTAAGGCCCTAAAATATCCTAAAACTTGTTGATGTATCTAACTTGACAAATATAAAGTTCTAGTATATTTTAAATTAGCGCTTGATTTTAATGGGTTGTTATTTAAGACAAGGGATACACGGAAATGAAACTAGTGGTGTTTTGACACAAAAGAAATTAATAAAAACCAAACTACATGCAAATGCACTTGTTTTCATTTTTCGATGAAAAGGAATTTCTATAGCGTTCACAGGAACTTCAAATAAATCTATAACTTTTTCTTTTCTTTTCTTCAAACTTCACACTCACAAAAGCTAACAAAACTATAAATGCCTAGAAAGATGCACAATTTAATCATAATGCAACAAGTACATGCCGATGCAAAATTCAAAACTACTCTTAAATCAAAAGAAGAAAGTTTCTTGTTTATCGATTTTAGATTTTCCACTTAAATGTTTAGATGGAATATAAGTTTTTGTTGCTTATTTCGTCTAAGCACTAAAATAAAGATGAAGACAAAAAGATAGGCACTTTCACTCAACAAAAAGGAAAACTCAATCAAAACAAAGTTCAAGAAAGCAAAACAAAGTTTCAAGAAGTTTCCTTCAAAAGCAACTCAAAAACGACTTTTCAAAAAGGCTCTAACAAGACTGAAACTTGATGACCGAAAAAAATAGGCAATGAAGCACTTTGCGAGTTTGCGACACAAAACAAGTGGGAACTCAACAGAAAAGGTGCTTTGAAATGCTCTTAACAATTAACAAGCAGCGAGACGAGCTTGGCAATGGAAACCGAAAGATTAAAAAGACAACTTTCAAGAAAGCGTGAACAAACAACTTTCATAAAGAAAGAAAAGTAGATGGTCATAAAACTAGTTCAAACATTCAAACCAAAAAGTCATTAAAACAAAACTCAACACAAAGATTGAAATCAATCTTTATGCCCTGAATACACAGAGCAGCCAAGATTCCTTGCGAGAAACCTTGTGTGCTTAAGAAAAAATAAATGACGTTTGTAAGAAAAACGAACAAGACCAACCTTTTCACAATCAGAGAGAATTTGAAACAAGACGCTTATTGTAAAACTAAAGACTGTGACAAAACAGTGATTGTTCCAAACTCAATCAGACTAGCATACTATCTTCCAGAAATAAACAAATTTTAAAAATCTTGAAAATTAAAGATATACGCGACTGTGTTTGCACACAGATGCGTGTATATGCGACACGGCTTAAGGAAACATGCGTATACGCATGTTCACTCAAGGAAAGATGCATATATACACCTCTGTAAATAGAGAAAAAAGCGTATACAAAAGCTTCCAAGAAAAACAAAAAAAAGTCTGGAAAAAACTGATCAATGCTCACAATTCAAGCACTGAGTACACAGTAATAGAAGATAAACAGATAGTTGAGCCCTGATTGGCTTGAATACACCCAAACTAGGAACAAAAATAGTGTTGTCCCCAGTGGAGTCACATTTTCTGTTGTGGGATAAACTCCCCTAGGGTCTTGGGTGAATATCCTAGCAGATTGAAGGTTATCTATGCAAAGAAACACACATTCCATACAGTCATAATGCTACTATAAACAAACTCTACGATAGGGGGCGTACTCGAGGTCCTACGTTTGAGAAGAGCCTTCCAGGGTCCAAACCCTTCTTGGAGTTCTTTTTTCTCTTTTGACCTGCAAAACAATCAATTCAAGAAAGTACATCAGTATATGGACTAAACATCATAAAGAAACCATCTTCATATTATAAGGAAAGGTAGTTACTTATGCAATTAAACAACCGTTTACATATGAATCATAATATGAATATCATAACATGAAGAAGATCTATATCAGGAACAAAGACATGTGTTTCTTTTATTATAGACAAATAAAGTATAGAAAAGGAATAATCTCACCTGATTTGTCCTTTCGCAGGCTCCAAGCAGAACCGTCTCTCGGATTCGTCTAGTCTCAAGCCTTTAACAAACTCCTTCCATGACTTACTCCATGATATCTCAAGTAGTATGAAATCATCAACGCACACAAGGAAACAAGGGTTTCCTTTAGAATGGGGGAAGTGCAGGAGGCACAAGGATCTTCAGACCTGGTTAGGGAAGTCTCAGCATAGTAATCTTTCTCTCTCCTCTGTCCTCCCTTAGGCCTTCCCATAGAAGCCTTTTTATATTTCTCTCAAAGTAGTTTTTTAGTTGGGAATTTGTTGGGAACAGTTGGGCCACAGGCACTAACAGGTAATCAACAGGTAAAACCCATGATCTCTGCCCGAAATTAAGGAGATTTATTTTTTTTGAAGTCTTTTTATACATACACGTGGGTTGGGTATACACAGACCCGTGTATACACGCGTTTAGCTCAAGGCAATGTCGCGTATAGGGAATAAAACACTGTTTTTTAAATTTGGGACCACGTCTGGAAGGAGGGGTTGCCCTAGGCCATGAGTGCAGCATCACAAACCTCAAGAGTGAGATTTGGAGCTATAACAGGTGGGTGAGGTTTTGGCCTCTCAATTCAAATTGGAATTTTCCCTCATTTCATGCATGGTGTCATCAATGATGGGAAGTGTATGGTACTTAGACAATGGAACTTCATTCCACATGATTGGTGACAAGGAGCTATTCAATGACCTGGAGGAAAAAGCTCTCTAGACGCATATCGAGATGGGTGACGACAGGAAGTATAGTGCTACTATATTGGGCATGGTTACTTTTTAGAGGGACCATGGGGCTCCACTCACCTTGAAGAATGTTATGTATGTGCTCAGGCTGAAGAATAACTTGGTATCCATTTCCATGCTTAAGGATAGAGGCTATGATGTCATATTCTCGAAAGGAAAGGTGTTCCTTCGACACATAGACATGGGTCAAGTAAAAAAGATATGGATTTAGGTGAAGAATATCTATAAGCAGGAGGTAGAGGAGTGTGATGTTTTGAGCACAAAAGCAGAAAGGGTGCAGAGCCGAGATGTTAGC
Organism: Pinus taeda; assembly: GCA_000404065.3. NCBI lineage: Eukaryota > Viridiplantae > Streptophyta > Pinopsida > Pinales > Pinaceae > Pinus > Pinus taeda. Next base: position 7,137 of record APFE030657743.1, read on the forward strand.
GAGTTGTGGCATAGGCAGTTGGACCACTTGCATCATGGGGCTTTCAAGATATTACAACATATCTTTACCAGTCTTCCCAAAGGTACACTTGGGAAAGTTGATTCATGCAAGGGGTGTAATTTGGGAAAATACACAAAGTCTTCCTTTCATGATAGAGACAGTTGAGCAGAGGCTATTCTAGAGTGATTCCATTTAGATGTTTGTTGAACATTCTCAACAACATCCACCACCAAACATAGGTATTATGTTATATTTGTTGAATACTTTTCTCGAAAATGTTGAATATTTTTCATGTAGAAAGAGGATAAAACCTTCACAAAGTTTTGTGAGTTTAAAGAATTGGTGAAGAAAGACTCAGGAAATAAGGTTAAAGCTCTATGGAGTGATAATGGTGGTGAGTATGTCTCAAACAAGTTTAATAACTTTTTTGCAGCAGAAGGGATTAAATGGGAGTCGAAAACACCCCATCAACCTCAATAGAATGGGGTTTCCGAGAGGAAAAATATAAACATAGTAAGGGTAGTGAGGGCGATGTTGCATGATTAGGGACTACCACTACACTTGTGGGCTAAGGTATGCAACGCAATGGTTTATGTTTAGAACTATATCCCACATTGGATACTTGGGATGAAGACACTAAAGGAGGCTTATTCTGGTAAGAGGCCAGATGTTGGCCACTTCAAGATTTTTGGGTCATCGGTATATTTCCATGTGACCAAAGATTCATGGAAGAATATTGAGATGACAAAAGACTTGGGGGATATTTGTGGGGTACATTAATACACCTCACAACTATTGGGTGTAATTTCCAACCAACAGGATGACAATGGTTCATAGGGAAGTCAGATTCGATGAGTAGAAGGCCATGCGAGTTTCCCTTGAGAGGGAGCTTGAGATACATGCGGTTGAGGAGATTTTAGCTCCTAAGGTTGAGGAGCCTCAAATTGATGTGGAACAGTCACATGTAGAAGATCCGGGAGTGGAGACATCCACTCAGGCAGAGTCTCCAGAGATGGGAGAAATACACTAGAGAGGTGGATATATTGTTGTCAGATGTTAGAGAGAATGTGGGAGCACCCACCATTAAGGAAATTTTGAGGTATAAAGTGGGCCTCCTAGGGAAATTATAAAATAATAGTGGAAATAATAAAATATGATTAGATTACATCATCAAAATTTAGAGGGAAAAAAGGAAAAACTATTTTTTAACTCGTAGTTTCAACTTATCTCCATATGGGTTTACTCAAATTTCGAGTGGCAACACTCATTGGATGAAGAATTTGATTCATCATCCAAGGAGTACCCATTTTTCATACTTTCAATGGACCATGCTACATAAAAAATGAGAAACACATGAAAAACATGATTGCAATCACATTTTTTCATGTATTTCTAATTTTTCACGTAGCAGGGTCCATTGAAAGTATGTGACATGGGTACTCCTTGGATGAGGAATTAAATTTTGAATCCAATGAGTACTCCCACTCAAAATTTGAGTAAAACCTTAGGGATTTAAGTTGAAAATACGATTTGAAAAGTAGTTTTATTATTTTCTAATATTTTTACTTTTTTACTCCAAAAATTGTGAATCATCCCCCATGGTTGACATCATCATCTTGATTGTACCTTTTTCTTAGGAAGCCCATTTTAGACCTTAAAATTCCCCTAATGATTATAACATAGACAAAGGAGGTCACCTGAGAGGTACACTGGATACATGGCTCTTATGGGCGAAAGTGTTGTGATAGAGCCATATTCTTTTAAGGAAGGAGTGTAGCAGCTGATTTGGGTTGATGTTATGGTGGAGGAGTATGACTCCATAGATCGTAACAATGTTTGGGATGTGGTCTCAAGACTGGAGGATAAGTCTGTGGTGAGCTCCCATAGGCTTTACAAGGTAAAGAAAGCTGCAAATGATATTGTGGAGAAGCATAAGGCTAGATTTGTGGCCCGAGGCTTTTCATAGGTAGAGGGGATTGAATATGATGAGACCTTTTCTCTTGTTGCAAAGTACTCATTGATCATATCTATAATGGCACTATCATCACAGATGGTTTGCAAGATACATCAGATGGATGTGAAAACAGCCTTGCTTAATGGCACAGTTGAGGAAGAGGTGTACACAGAGCAACCTGAAGGTTTTGAAACCTTTGACCGTGTGTCACATGTGTTCTGAATCAAGAGATCACTGTATGGAATGAAGTAAGCACCTGATGCTTGGTACACCATGATAAATAACTACTTCACCGGGTTGGGCTCCACGGAGAGTGAAGTGGATGTGAACCTGTACCACACAGTGGTGGAAGGTAAACTATTGATCATTTTACTTTATGTTGATGATCTCATACTGACAGGTGATGATCAGCTGATCAAGTCTTGCAAGGAGGACCTTGCAAGAGATTTTGAGATGAAGGATATGGGGCTGATGCATTACTTTCTTGGCATGGAGGAATGGCAAGGAGATGGGGAGTTGTTTGTGTCCTAGGGAAAGTATGCCAGTGAGATACTCAGGAGATTCTGCATGGAGAGAAGCAAACCCAAGGAGACTCCTATATGTAATTGAAGGAAGGAGGATGATGCTTCAGGTGAAGTAGTGGAAGCTATTGTTTACAAAAATCTTGTGGTTTCACTCATGTACTTGGTGAACACATGACCGAATATGTGCTATGCAATTAACTAGCTTAGTCAAGCAATGGTTAGGCCTACCAAGTTGTATTGAAAGGCGACAAAGCATGTGTTGAGATACCTCAGGGGAAATTCTCAGTATGGATTATGGTACAGAAAAACAGAGGGAGTGAAGCTTCAAGGCTTCAACAATACATATTGGGCAAGGAGTCGATCTGACCGGAAGAGCACATCACGAGGGATCTTTAGTATTAGGTCAACGACAATTTCTTGGTACAACAGAAAAAAGAGATTGGTTGCACTCAATTCGGAAGAGGAAAAGTACATGGATGCAAGTTATACAACATGTGAGGCCATATTGTGGTAAATTAAAATTATGAGTGCGGACACAAACAATTCCTCTAGCCTGATAATGGGTCTAGCCACAACTGAAACATTATATGGAAGATTTCCTTAGGTTGGAACCAATTAAGAGGGCCTACCTGTTAGTACGCTTATCCCATTTTTTGGTGACATTGATTAATCACTCTATATATTTCTCGTTTCCTTCTTCGAACACCTGGAACAAGTAAACAACAACAACCATGATAATAGAAAAATTGTAATTCAACCTAATTAATAAGTCAAGAAACATTAAGCCATAAATATGTGATATGACGTATTATGTAGGAAATAAATTAATAGTTGCATATATATAAATAATATATATACATATATACAATATACACACATATATATATATATATATATATATAATATAATATATATATATATATAATATATATTGAATCAAGAAGATATTACAACCATTGTCTTGACATTGTTGTTCTCCTCCAACAAAACCAGGTTCCCACACACTTTTGTTAGCATTCCATGATGGCCTCAACAATGATAGTTTTAAGGCTCTTCCCTTTAAGCTTCACACTAAACCAAATCCACACTTCCCCCTCACACAACTAGAGAGCTAAAACTATGAATAGCTTGATATTTACTCCAAACTTAATTAGCACTAGCACACCAACATTAACACTTCAACACTAGCTTGTGCTTGGGAAAAATGGAGGTTTTTATAGCATGAATGGATGGGAGATGGTTCCTATTCTCATGGGAGAAGGTATTATCTCTTGAGGTAGTTCCATCCTTATAGGGGACATGATCCCAAACTAACATCCTTGACTCCATCTGGCTCAACCATTTACCATAATTCCATTATGAAACTTCTAGAGCTAGAAGCTTCAACTCCATATCTAAAAACTTTCCAAAAGAGGATTGGTGTAACTAAAACAATCGGTCGCTCTAATTGGTGCTAGGGACAGTGTTAGTCACTCTAATTGGTGCTAGGGATAGTTCTAATCCTTGCATATCGGTGCAAGGAGGACAAAGGACATTAGTGTCGATCTTGTCAACTGGGAAAAACAGAAGATTTGTGGGAATGGTGCCAAAGGGAATTGTTCTGCTCATGAAGAGGGACACAATGGGAGTTTCTTCATGAAGGGAAAGAATGTATATTTCACTATATAGGTCCTCCAGGATCGAGGAATGGGGAGTACAAGGACAGTGACAAAATATTGTGTAACATATTCCTCTTAAAACGTAAAGGCCAAACTAGAGTGAGGGATGAAATGCTTTATGAATCAGCGTGGGGAATCAAAGTCTATTGTGGGAAACCTACAAGCAAGTACATATACATATACATAATTGAAAAATATGTCAAATGATCCAAAGAATGATGATGTAAATGGATCCAAGCATGGGCGCAGCCATCCGATAAAGAAGATCATAATGAAACCAAGGTATGGTCGCAATCATCCAATAATGAGAAGGATCACATATGATAACTCATGGTATGGTCCAGCCATCCATCTAAAAGAAAGATGTATATCAACATAATCATGTCACACCACTTCGCAACTTGGACTTTTGTGATCTGAGCCCAGGGTCTTGCGCTCCAACACGACCCAATCAAAGTACAAATTCTAACATGTGAATAGATGCATTAATGTCGAACATACTAGAAAATCGCTTGATTACCATCTAATGATGTAAACTGTTAACAAGCATGAGAGAAACCACCAATAATGACAATGGTCCTCAAGGTAATATCAGGAAAATTCACAAAATGTGAATAGAGGGACTGTAGTTGAACACCTGTGAAATCATTCTATCGAAAGCCAATGATGTGAACTTATCATTGAGTGCAAAGAACTTGCCATTAGGGCATGCAAGTTCTAAGGTACTGGAAGGGAGTCTCTCGGTCAACTTCCCAAATAATGAGTTGAATTCACTAGGAAGAGACCATGTCGAAGGAGGGCCATAATGTATCCCACATCATCAACACGAGACAAAGGGATGCAAAATGATTTTGAATGATACGGAGAATCAATGGTAAGTGTAACTGCACAAGGACAACTCTTGAACATATCAGAGACACTACTAGAAGTTTGGCAGCTTTTGGATCCATAGGATCAGTGGTCATGATGATGTGGAAGAGATCAAATTGAAGGCAAAAATGGGTAGCCCAACCTAGGAAGGTCAACGATACAAAGGAGGATATACCAACCCGACACGAAGCAGAAATTGTCATGTTCAAGAGCAAGTTGCCAACACAAGTGATTAGATTTCCAAATTTCCCCCACCAGTTCTGGTAGGCAACCCAATTATTTTTTAATCACAAGCTTGAAGGGGATATCATATGCTTGCACTATAAGTTCATCCTTCAACGAATCCGACCTAGTAAGTTTAATGAGCCCTAGGAAGGAGAAACTCATGTTCGTGATGGTGACGAATCCAATGTCGTTTAATATTTTAACGAGTTTGACAAAGGTGTAACTCGGATATTTTTCATGTTTAGAGATCTTGAAAAAGACACAGAAAAGAAAACTCCACAAGGTCCCTTTTCATACATTTGTGTCTCTCGAGCCCGAAAAGGTATAAAATGATACTTGAGAGAATCGCTTGACCATTTTAGTCAAGGAGTACCTTTTTCGTAAATAGTGTATCCCAACCCCAAAAAGCGGTAAAATTATACTAGGCACATGACGTTTCACATCCATTAACAAGTTCAAAAGGACAAGCGCTCGACTATCTTTTCGTGTTTAAAGGGTCAGAAAAGAGCTTGAAGGAGGACCCCCTATTTTATTCTCTTTTACGAGTCAAAAGGGAAAAATACTTGAAAATATTTTCATATGAGTTTTATGAGTCGAGAAAAGAGTTGAAACATGACTCAGAATCATCGTCAAACATCCATCACCTGTAGCTGCACAAAAAAGTAAAGAGCATTATCCAATTCTTGAGGTAAAATAGGTCAAAACATTTACAAAACCTAATATTTCATGAAAAACTGAATAAAAGGGAGGAAAAGTAAACATTTTTTACCATTTACCATTTTATCTTGCTGTGAAAAACTTTTCACCCACTTTTTCCCTAATTGTTCCGGAGTAGATTGCGGGAGATCTGGGAGGTCATTCGTCAAGCTGCCAGTGACAGGTAAGAGCCAAAGACCTAAGTTCCATTTCCATACCATTTATTCCTGTTTTCATCCATTTTTTGGATTTTTTAGGGAGGTTTTGTCAAAAACATTTCGCCCTCAGTCAGTGTGAGTTTCGTCCACGGAATCACATCGACCGAGGGTGATTAAAACGTCCTATTGCATCGTCGGCGCAACTGTTTTTAAAATAGGCTCATTGGCACCATGAACAAGGAAAAAAATTATTTTCCTCTCAAAACCATTGTTAGAATCCAAATTTTAGTGGCCAAAAATAAATATTGACTTGAATATATGGTTTTTGCAGGAAAGAATCATCCAAAATGGTAGACTGGAAAGAAAGTGAGCACGAAGACATGGACACCCAGGCATTAAATGATCCAAATTTTCTGAACACTTTGAGGAACTGTGGGCTCCTCAAGTGTTTTCTCACACAAGGGATGCATGCCCAACCTGAGATGCTTCGGTACTTGATTAGTCTTTGGGACATAAATCGGGAAATATTCATCATTGGTGACCAGGAATTGGAGTTAGAAACTTCATACATATATTTCGTCATAGGATTGTCCTAGAGAGGGGAATCAGTCAACCTATATGGGTCACGACCGATTGGGGCAAGCATATCGATATTGCTTGTTGAACATTGCCCTGAAGCCCTCAAATCCAAGAGTGGCAAGATTGAGATTGCCACCGTGTGAGATCTGACACTGAGAGTGCTACTGTTGACTATCCATAGAGTGGCAGGGTCCCAAGCAATGTACGAGACTAACAAGTTGAATTTTCTATATGCCATTGACTGTACAACACCAACAATCTTCAATTGGGTGGAAGCCATGAAGATCAACATAAAACGCCAGCTGAAAAAAGCTAAGGCAAGGAATATGAAGTAATTTTGCTTCAGATCCATACTAGTGACCTTTTTGTTGGAACGAGTGTCATTGTTCTAGTACCTATTGGCTGAGGTAGATCCTCTGATGCCACGAGATCCACAGATGGCCCGTTGGAGTCGTTTGATGTCTAAGATCATTTGGGGCCAACATATGTCTTACAGGCCCGCCTTCTTTTCATGTCTATGATGACAGCTGATCGCTGTGAAGGATTGGCCATACAGTGGCACTGACTTCCATGGAGATCTAGACATGTCGCTGCCAGATGGAGAGGATTTCAACGACGAAGGTAAAAAATGAATTTTTTATTTTGTGATTTTTTTTTTTTATATATGTGTGTTTATAACATTTCGTTTTGTCCATGCAGATGTTGGACCAAAGCATCTGGTCAGGATGTCCCTGATAGCCAAGCACATCACCCACTAGTTCGATATCGCTCCTTATCAAGAGGGGAGTGACAACGAGGAGGCGATCACATGGAACCTTGAGGGGTTGACTTTCGGTATCCTAGAGTATGCTCAGGTGGGAGACATTCCTCACCAGTACCAGTGACACACGGTGGGAGTATCGGACCAGATCCATTGATTGTTGACTCATGTTGCATGAGCCGTTTCATGCTACCATGATGACCATGCTAATTAGTTCCTAGGTCCAACATTTTACATTTTTTAGGCTTGTGTGCCATGAATATACGAGGCCTACGAGCCACTGATGTTATTTGAACACACATATTATTTATTGGGGTTTTGATGTATAAACCATTATCACCATATATATATATATATATATGCTATATTTTCTTGCTTACTATGGTACAAATAATTTTTTTTGTCTTTTCACATGTTTCATAAATGTCTATCTAACACATAATTAGCTAATGCATATGTCAATGTATTCATGCATCTAGGAATATGATGATATGTAATGTAATCAAAATTCCTTTCCAGAAGATGAATACAAAGATATATTCTCAATATATGAAGGTTTTTGATGGAATATTGCCTGTTGAGTTGAAGGACAACAAGTTGTGAATCGAGGTTGACAACCAACTCTTGAATGTAAAAAGCAATGGCTTCTGACAACAATTCAATGACCATGTTGTATTCATCAATGTTATTAGTTGTGCAACCTAAACAAATAACTTGAAGATCAATCAACTCAACATGAAGGTTATAAATATCCCATGTTGTGGAGGATAGATTTCGGGTACTATGACAATAACCATCAACGAAACCAATGTGAGGAGTCATGGACATCTGTAAAGTAAGGAAAAAAATAGTAAATAGGAAAGTTGTTTGAAAACTAACACACCAAACCACACTACGCAAAAAAGAATGACACACTAATGTACACAAGTAACCATGCAAGATGACCTAAGCATAGTACTTCTTGAGAGAGTCCATGCTCGGACTCAGGTAATCAATCAACGTACATGAACACCTTAGTTTTACCATTGACATAATGAGTAAGCATCGACTTAGCCAAATAATAGAGTAGAACTCAGATAAGGCATTTCCCCCATGCCCCATGGGCGAGGGAGGGTTACGACTCAGATGGCAACCCCATTGCGATGATGGGAAATTGGTAAAAACTCAAGGAGGGAGAAAAAACATAAATCCATGAAGGGATAAAAGTGCCCTCAATTGAAAGAGTTTGACAATGGTAGGTGAAACTGACATGTCAATAGGAAACACTGAAGAGAACTTCTCAAGACACATAGACATGACCACCCGGTTAGGCAGGAACGAGGAATGATGAACGATGATGAGTATCATTCCAAGGTGATTCCTCGAGAGAGATTACTTCCATGATACTTTTGTTAGCAAGAAAAGTCTTAGCTAAGGGATTAGGAGATTCTGAAGCACCAAGCCATGGGGATCACAAATACGTATCGAGAGAAGTCCTTGAAACAGGAGAATTAGAGGATGCAGAACTTAAGGCCGAAACAATCTCCACATAACTGATTTTAGCAGGGCTAAGTGGCATAACCTCACCCCAGGTATCAACAAGATCTAGTGGAGGTATGACCCCAGGATCATATTTGACCGAGATCATGTTGACAAAGGCAACATGAGGAAGTGGGAGTGGAAAAATTCCCATCAAGGAAGAATATTTGAAAAGACCTACCCCCACACTCTCATAAGGAGCACCAATGTGCTTGACATATAGAACATTGCCATATGAGGAGGAAGAGGAAAAGAAGGACAGTTGGTCGACAGTGACGATCTTCCCTTGATGGAGAAAACGAATCACGCAGAATAGGGAGGAGGTTATAACATGCATGGCATGGGTCCAACTCCATCTAAGTAGAAGATTATTATTGATATTATCATCAACAATCTCTACCTCGACTTGTATTGTCTTTCCCTCCAAAGTAATGACAAGGTTATGTAAGACAACGAAGGGTCACAAATCGCGCCTATTGAAAGCTTCCAAAGTCAGGGATTGGTTCAAAGTAGGGGAACCAATGGCCTTCTAGCATGCAATTGACATGACGCAGGTAGAAGCACCTTCATTGATGACAGTCCTGTGAATAGTTTTCTCATTGATGATTACCTTAATGAGAAAGGCAATATGATGAGGCAGGCGTGGAACATGGTTCTCTAGATCAAAACATATCAAACTGGAATCGGTTAGATCAATACCCCCAATAGGTGACAGCAAAGATTTCCGCTGAGACGGACAACTTTGGAGCACCTTGAGAGCCGACATAGCTGATGGCGCTTGAGCCAAATATTCAACAATATTATAGTACTGAGCAGCTCAAGCATTGGGATTGTACGAGGATTTCCTAAGCACACCTTGAGAGGGTGGCCGAATAGCGGAATCGGGTTCAGGTGCTCAATATGAAGAGGACCAGAACTTGGGGCAAAAGAAGAAGGGGTGGCCTCTTTCTCTTTCCCGGCTACCCGAACAGGAGTTTGGTAATATTTTGATCTAGTAGCCACATTAATAGGCATACTCATCATAAACACTTGAGATCTTGAGGACATAGATGATTGAGGTTGGTCTACCATTTGAGTTTGCTGAGAAGGAAACAACTCTTTCAGGACAGCTGGGGTCCCTTTGAGCAAATGACTAACCTAATGTCATTAGGGACAATCCTTGGTATAGTGATCCTCCTCACAAATGAGGCATGGATACTTAGGCTTCCATTGTGAAGAATCACTAGCAAACGACTTAGGAGGACCTTGTTTTGGGGCATCAACTTTACCCTTGTCTTTGCCTTTCTTCTTACCTTTTGAGGATTTGTTCCTTGTGGTAGACTGGATAATGTGGACCTTTGAGGTTTTACCAGGGCCAGGTGGATTTTGGGAGGAACTATTGGAAGCACCGTTTGAGACCAAATTCTGTTTGGAATAATATTTAGCAGGGGTTTGGGACACTGAAAAATTACTCCATCAATAGGAGGTGTAGCCTGTGACTTTGATGTCGTGGAATCAGATGATGGCCATGAAGCATTGCATAATAACTCATACAAAGTGCTAGACTAAGAATAAATAAAATCTAAGTATTCGGCATGAGCGATGGCTTGTTCTTTGGTAACACATCCACCCATAGATATATCACTTGGAGCTACAAATGACATAGTAAACCATTCAGTGAGGAACTGATAAGAAATCTCGAATTTGATTAGGTGACATCTAAGTCTCCATTCATGGATGTGATCGGAGATGTGTGTTGCAGTATCTTGCTTAAGTGATGTGAGAAAATAGGTGCCAGTTTCATAGAGAACAGACAACTGGAAATGTGTAAGGAAAGCCATGGCTAAAGAGTTGAAGTCATGGTAAGTACTTCATGGAAGCTCGATGTACCACTTGGTTGTAACACCTGTGAGGGTTTGTTGGAAAACATGGAGACGAATAGAATAATCAATGTAAGAATTTGAAGAGCACCAAAGGTGATATGTCATCACATGGGCTTGAGGATCTTCTTTTGCTTTCCCATCAAACTCTTGGAAATTGCTCGAGATCTTGGATGGAACTAGAGGCCAGTATGGTGAATGAAGAATTGGATCATTCGTAAGGTGAGGCACATCTGGCAACTCTAGTGTGGCCAAGAATGACAATTAAGCATTAAAACACATTGGAGGTCAATAAGTGGGTCCAACCGAAGGAGCCCATCCCTGCTGGTAAGGATTTTGGTCCCATAGTGGGGGATTTTGGTCATATGGCATTTAATTTTGCTGCCATTATGGGTTACCTTGGCCATAAGGAGGATATTGACCTTGAACACCTTGGAACTGTTCGATCATAGGATGATGATAAGAAACATATGGGTTGAGAGGCTATTGGGCCTGTTGACCTTAGACATATGGATATTGTACCTATTGTCCCTAAACATACGAGTTTTGAACCTGTTGCCCCTAAACAAGAGGATTTTGGACCTTCTACCCTTGGACATAAGGATTGTACACTTGTTGCCCTTGGACATAGGGATTATGTACTTGCTACCCTTGGGCAAAAGGATTTTGTACCTGTTGACCTAGGACATTAGGATTTTGAGCCTGCTCCTGCAAGACTTGACCTTAGCCTTGTCCTTGCAGCTGTTGACCCTATTGATATGTATATAAGGATTGCTACTACCTGGGTTGGCTTGGTTACTGCAAGGATTGACCTTGTGGCTACAAAGGCTGCCCTTGCGACTGTAGAGATTGGCCTTGTGAAGACATAGACTGGGAGGTTTGCAGAGCATACTGCATGTGCTGCTGCATGGTTTTCTGCAACAGTTGCGAGGGTTTCCCCTACAGTTGTTGTAGTTGACCTTGTTATGGTATCATCTGTCCTTGCTATTGCAAGGGTACTTGAACAGTGCCCAGAAAATTTCCAAACTGAATCTGGCCATAAGCACCCTGAAAAGTGGATGAGCCACGCTGAACATACTATCTAGATTGAAGGACGTAAGGCAGATTGTCCATTACTTGGGAACCATATGGAATGAAAGGAGTTCAGTATTGAACTGAGCCTCATAAAGCTCCTGATACTGGAAATTGCTTGACCCAGATGAACCAACAGGATTTTGAACCTGTTGGTATTAGACATTGCTTGATCCAGCAGGACCAATAGGGTTTTGGATAATGCTAGAAGAAGGCTAGTTGATGTCAACCATGTGAGCCTATGAGATACTCACATTGGTGGTGCCTGACACCATAGAAACATTCAGATTCTACCCCCCAGGTGGTGGCACAACTTGGCCACTTACTGGAGGGATCAAAGAACTCACATTAACATTCTTTGAGACTGCCGGTTGAACCGAACAGGTGACTGGGACAGACAATACAAGAGGGTTCAGAACGATGAGTTGCACTGGGATTGAGGTAACGACCTGTTGGGAGGTCAAGTTCGTAATGAACGGACCTATAGTAGGTGTTATCACTCTAATAATTCCTTTGAAGTAATAAGAAGGAAAAACTAAAGGTAACCACAATCCACTTTTGGAGATTAGGACCTAGCCTTCCTGATGCTCAGAGAGGGCTCTCTCTTTAAAATTTAACTTTGTTCTAGTTAATATGTTTTTAGGTTAGCTATGATTGTTCAAGGGGTGTTTGATTTTGTTTGAGATTGGGTGGTGGGATCTCTTAGATAGATGGATAAATTGATGTATTTTAGACCATTGGGCTATGGAGTCAACTAATAAGGAAGCAAAACTGGATTAACTCACTAAAGGGGGTGTTCCAAGGGCAAGATATCAGAGTGTATTTCAGATATTTGAGACAGAGGGACGAAAGGAATTCACTCGGGGTGAGAGAGAAATTAAGGGTTCTCAGAACCGGATAATGAATGAGGAAGGAAGGGGTAATCAAAATCAAAAGGCAGTTAAGAATCCTTTAACCTAGATTATTGATGAAACGAATCTAAACCAAAGAGCAATTAAGAATTCTTTAATTTAAATATTAGAAGAAAACATTCAAATGCTTAAATGTTAAGGCAAAGTGTGATTAAACAAGTTCTGAAATATTATTGCAGTTATAACCTTTAGGTTGAGAAAACATTTAAGATTATGAATAACTTTGAGAAAAATGACAACAACACATGAAAATACTCATTTGAAATTCGCTCAACTCCTGAATCCTTGGAAAATTCTAATCTTTATTTATCAATCTAGCTTGCTAGCTCATCAAATGATATAATAAACTTCTGGGTTTTCTTGATAAAAAATTCTATAGAAATGTCTAATAGAATCCACCCCTACATACTTCGAATTGTGAAGTATTTATACAAAAGTTTATTACAAAATATCTCAAACTAATTTGAGATTTAATCTAGGAAAGAATAATATATTCCTGCAAGAATATAGAGATAGTTATTGAATCATTTCGTGTTGTCCCTTTTATTTTGGTACTGGTGGCTTTTATGCTTTGATTTTTAGCCCTTTATGTTGCTTTGTTGTTTGATATTTCGTGTTGGAAGCTTCATTTACTTTAGGATTTCATTTGATACACTTTGACTCTGATACACTTTGACCCTGTTGATCTGTCTTCATCCTTTTACCATGTTGTTTTACTTTTACTGTACATTAACATTTTTACTACAATTTTTTATAGTAAATCAGTTAATTTCTCCCATGTTTCAACATTAGGTAATTTGATTTTTAGCATCCTCCAATATATTTCATCTTCCTCAGTGTGTTTGGCAAAAGTAGGCTTATTGATAAACAAGTGTTTTACCTCATGCTGGAGGTAAAACAAGTTTTCAAATGTCTAGTAGAGTACTTTGTCTGTTGACAATGATTTAATTTATGATGTATTCACTTGATCCTTTGCTACCTCCCTGATTTTCCTATTGTAATTCTCCTGAGTCATGAACTTGTCATTTATTACTAAGGGATTGAATAATCCCTTCTCTCTCAAAATTTGGAACTTAGCCATAAATCTGTCGATGGCTATCTGCATACTCTGGCACTTTTCCTCTAGGTTTTGCATTAAGTTCCTCTTGGAGAGGACCTTTTTGACCTCCAAAATTGTCTTTGTTCTATCCTCTATTTCCGATTCCTGAAGCTCATACTTATTCTTAATGTTAAGGATTTAGATAATTCTGGCAACCTCTTCTGGCATTTCTCCCAATTCCTCTTTTACATTTTGGATGGCCTCTGTAGCCATCTTTATTAAATCTATCTGCTCAAAAATCACTTGAATAGATGGCCAGATATGATTGACAAAGTCAATGATATTAGCCCATAGTAGTTCCTTAGCCTGCCCAAGGGGTTCCTTTAGTGTTAGGTCCTTTTCCATGGCTTTCAATCTCTCACTCATCTTGGCAGCTTTTTGCACTTCTACTTTTGCATGATTTTGGAAAGCTTGCAATCAGTTTCCAATATTGTCACTTTCTCTTTGAGATTATTCATCTCTATTTTCTGTATGGACATTTCTTCCATACTTTTAACCAACTTTGCTGCTTCTTCACCTGATGTACCTGTTGCTAATGTAGATTCTATAGAAACTAGTTGTGTTGTGGCCATTGAAGCTATGGGAGCCAATGAGGTTGCCAATGTGGAAGGAACAATTGTGGTAATTTCTAGGATGACATTCACTGAGCTAGTGCCAATATCAGATTGCTTTAATTGGATTAGGCTATCCAATTCCTTTTCTATCTCCCTCAACTGATCATTTTGTTTAAGGACTAAGTTCGTCAACTCTTCATGTCTTGTTTGGCTTTCCAATACTTCTTGTGTCTATGGATGTTGTATTTGAGGTATCTTCAACTAATTCTTGAGTGCTACAATGTCACCATTCTTCTTTTTGATCAATTGTTCAGTAACCTTTATGTCCTTGGGATCATGTCCCAATTGAATTATCAAGTCTTCGAAAGACCTGATTCTGGTGTCTTTGGCCTATGAGGAGGCCTTTTCCAACTGATACTAGGTTGAGATGTTGGTCAATGAATTCTGCAATGATGGGAATCTATGGCTTTTCCTGTAAGGGTGGAGTAAATCATTTCTCCAACCTATTTGTGAAATTCAATTTGGTCAATGGGATGAATATCCCTTACCAATACCTCAAAATCAATCTTCTTAAAATCTGCTGATGTTCTTGGTTGTTGTACATTTGTCTTTATGAAGGACATTTGCATCTTCCCTTCCTTGATGTCAAAAGCTGACATCAACCTAGTTTGATTGGTGGGTGTAAGTTTGAGATACCATGCATAGTATTGTGCCTTCAATTTTTCATTTTTAATTTTTAATTTTTTTGAACCTATCCTTAATGTCCCTATCTCTATCAGTAGGTTTGTTAAATGAGGAGACTTCTACACTGAGTTGCCTTTCTAAAATTTGAGTCTGTGATGTAGATGGCTCTTGCGTTTCCACAGATGGAGTTGTGTCCTTGCTCATGTCTAACTCAGTATTAGTTATTTCTACTGAGCCTTGTGTCTTCCTGTTATGAAACAAGATTGAGCCTTGACCTTTTGCAATGGCTGGCTTCATATTTGGACCTAGTTGGACTTGCAACATTTCATTGATTAACTCAGCTATAATGGTAAACAAGACTTTTTGGTCAGCGAACATTATAGTTCTCTGGTTAAGAATGTAACAGGCATAGCACATATGGACAATCTCAAGAAAAATATGTACTTGTGGAAACTAGTATTTGGGCAAATTGGAGTCCCAAAGGCTAATGTCATGAGAATGGTTTAGATATCTGTCCTTACCCAAAAAATGAATTTTGAGGAGGAGTTGATAGGCACTTGTGTCTCTAATTTGAAAATCCTTGTCTACTAGGGGGAGGTGGTCAAGGTACAAATGGGGATTTGTGACAGGTCTGACATCAATGGTGACAGGGGCAGCCATAATTCAGTTCTTGTGGATTTGAATTTGGAAATACAGGTTTATTCAGAGGTTTTGAAGGAAATTCAGAAGCTTTCATAAGGGTTTGGGTATGCACCTTAAATTTAAAGTAATTTCAATTAATTTTACTTAATTAAAACACTTTAAAGACTGAAATTTTTCAAATTGATAGGGTGTCTGGTAATTTCTTTTCAAATACCTGGAATTTGGGTGAATTAACTTCAAATTCGGTGTTCTCGGCAACTGCAGAAGTTTGAATGGATCTGGTACAAACTTAGCGGTTGATTGGGGTCTCTGCAACTTCTTCACGAGTGGAATTTGAAGTCAATTTGAGATTTCAACATTTGTAGGTGTCGCAATGGTTTGCAGGTTTACAAAGAAAATGAGTGAAAAAGGCGAAATAGGGCTTCTCGGCCTTTTTATTGAGAAATGGTCACTTTTTTGCGGGTAAATTACAAATGAACAGTGGGCAGTTTTTTGGGTTGGTCAGGGAGGTGGTTTCCCAAGTCATCGCACTGCTTTTATGGAGGAGGCAGTATTTTGGTGAGGTCACCTGATTTATGTTAGTGCTTGACACGTAGCAGATGGGGGCCTCAGAAAAACTACTTTATTAGGTGGGTAAAGGTCAGTCATCAAGGGAACCAGATATGGTTGTGGACCGTTGGGTGTGGGCGCTGATGATTGGACGACAGTCGGGTGGAAGATGTGCATGGATGAAATAGGAAAAGGTGTTTGGTGGGGGGGGGGGGGGGCGGCGAGGGCTGGGACTTTAATCCATGGTGGTTTTGGATTATTTATGAATTAAATATGGGATTAAATGATCGAACAGGGTTTAATGACGGGATTACCTTAACTTTACCGAAAGTGGTGAATTAAGTGGGTTTTGTCGGGGGTATGGGATAAAAGTATAGTTTATAGCTAAAATAAAGGTTGGGGTATTATTTACGGGATTTATTTATATACGAGAAAAGGTACATCGGGAACTATACTAATATGTTAAAAATTAATATGAAATGAAATGAGCAGAGTGAACATACCCCTAAGCATAATGTAACATTTGCGCATTTTCTTCACATACACTTTATACTTAGGATAAAATATTTTTGTGAGTATCTTGAATGAAATGGAATTTAACATGGGGTTGTTTACTTGTCATAGGAAAATGAAGTTTAACCTTAGGAAAATGGGTTTCATTAGGGTAATGAAGGGAAATTAATTCTATGAAGGGAATTCTAACACTTGATGTCCATAAGTCATTAAGTTGAAGGTCCGGTCCCACCAAAAGTCAGAGAAATGCTCTAAGCCTTTATGACTTGAAGGATTTTTAGTACTAGAACATACTTGTAGATGGGGAAAAGTAGTAAGTATAGGGATGAAAATGAATGAGGGGGAGTTAATTAAATCAACTTGTAAACCATTTTTTTTGCTTTCTTAACTGCTTCTGCACATTGAAAAACATGATTAAGCATGGTAAATGTGATTTTATCCAATCAACTTTATAGTTTAGAAACCTTTCTTCTACTTACCCATTACTTACCATAACATTTTTTCTTCATTTATTTGGGTGCATTCAGGCTAGCAAACCCTTATCATTAATTTTTCTTTTGAAAATTCAACTGTCTAATTCTAACCTTATATCTTCCAAGGGCTCATATTAAACTGATGAGCTCTTTTTATTTTCTATACCTAACTAATGATATGCCAAGATTACTCTGTTTTGTCAAATTTTATTCTCTAACTATAAACGTAAAATTCAAAGCATGAAATAGTCAAGATTAAGCAGTTTGACTACCATGGGTTGTGGCATGTATGACAAGATTTACACAACCATTATTTAAGACAGTAAAGTAGTAAAATAGTAGTGGCATTTAGACTTGCACAATTTCATGATCTATTTTTTCTTTTTGGGGTTCATATATTTTCATTTTTTGATCTTTTCTTATGCTTTTTGTCCTTTGATATTTCTTTTAGGACATACCCTCTTTACATTTTTAAATTTTTAATATGGAAAACATTTGCAGAAAACAAAAGTATGTACAATATTACAAGGCTTAACCTTAGCTAATTCAAAATTATGAATCCTATCACTATAGGACTCTAACAGTGGCTCCACATGGGTATCACACTTCTTAATGAAATGTAAAGAACTCTAAAGATCAATAGCCTTTGCATTGTGGTTGAAGTTACCTTGAAAAGTGTCCTTCTGTGAATCTGCATTATTGATACTTATGCTAGTAAATCTTTCAAAGATTAGGGCCTTCTCTATGGGATTCAACTTCAAAGGGTTACCATCCAATCCAATCTACACTTTGCAATGTTATGTACAATGATGTAAAGTAAAGTGAACTGTTGTAAGTCAGTGGAAAAGTAATGCTTCAACATCCTACCATTAACATGTCCTCCTGTAGATCTGATCCATCTATATTTTTCAAGAAAAAGGCATTGTTTCCTCTGTAGCCAAAAATGACATAAGTCCCCTGCCATATAAAATCAAATTTTCCATGCTTTCCTTTATCTTCTCTCCTTGAATCCCACTTAAGGACTTTGTCTCCTATGTGAAAATCATCTACTTTAGTCTTTTTATCAAAGACTTTCTCGATTTTTTCCTAGATTACCAGTGATTTCATATATACTTCTTCCCTGGTCTACTGCAGGTGTATAGTTTGGCTTATTCTTCTCTGAATATCATTCGGTTCCACCTGTAATTACTGGAGGATATTCATGACTGGCACTCCCAAGGATGATGGGAAGATTGCATCCATCCCATGAACCAGCAAATAGGGTGATGTTCCAATGGACTTCTTAGTAGTTAGTCTATCTACCCATAAGGCATTGACTAACTTCTTATTCCATGTCTTTTTATTAGCCTCCAGTAACTTTTTGATAATATTGACAAGACCATTGTTGGATGACTTTGCCAGTCCGTTACCTTGAGGGTAATAAGTTGTGGAATGGCCAAGTGTGATATGGTATTTATTACAAAAATCTATCATTCTTTTGGACTTAAAGGCTGCTGGATTATCAATAATGAGCTTCTGGGGACATCCAAATCTTGAAAGGATATTATTTTCTAGAAAGGTGTTTATGATAGTGTCTGTGGCTTGCTTAGTAGGTATGGCCTCTATCCATTTGGTAAATAGTCTGTGGCTGTCAATATCCACTTGTGTTGAGTTGAGGATGGGAGGTATATTTCTCCAATGAAGTCTAACCCCCATTGTTGAAATGGCATCTCAGTGGAAATTGGTTTAAGAGGCAAGGGTAATAGTTTCCTCTTTCCCTAAAAAATATGGCAGGTCACATGTTTATTGACATTTGCAAACAAAGTAAGCCAGTAGAAGCCAACCCTCAGAATCTTTTCAGCAATACTCTTCCAGTACAAGTGTCCTCCACAGTCCCCTACATGAAACTCTTGCAAAATCATGTCATCTTCATATTTTAATAAACATCTTAAGAGAATACCACTACTGTCCTTCCAAAACAATGCATTATCTACAACACAATATCTCAATGACTTCATTTTTAATAATCTAGTATTAGTTCTTGTCAATTAAGGAGGAGCTTGTAAGTTTAGTAATGCAAATGTAATATCTGCATACCATGGTGAATCAGTAAAAGGTTCACTGATCTGTGGAGTTACCATCTCCTCCTAATCATCAAGGGCACTAATGAAGTTGATATCAAGGGTCTGACAGTTGGATTCAACCATGAGTTTGGCTAAACCTTCACCTTTGATGAGCTTGGTGGGTTTTATCTCTATGTCATATTCCAATATTGTGGAAATCCTTTTTCCTCTTTTTCCTTCATGCCCATTTTGAGTCAAAATGCCCTTAACTACAGAGTTAGGGACACAAGCAATAATGTGAGAGTACAAAATATATACTCTAAAACCTTTGATAGATTTAACCAAAGCTAATGCCTGTTTTTACATGATATTGTATTTAAGTGTGGCATCTCTTAAGGATTTACTAAAAAATGCTATTGGTTGTTCATATCCTTGATTGTTCTTTTGCAGCAAGACAATTACAATGGTGTGTTCTGAAGCAAAAGAAAAAATAATAAAATCTTTTTTAAAGTCAGGACTAATCAGGACTGGAGTCTTGGTTAATGCTTCCTTAATAGCTTCAAAGGATTGTTTGGCCTCTAATGTCCATTTGATTAATGAGTCCTTTCTTAGCATGTTATTTAATTCCCTAATTAATTATGCTAGATTTGAGATGAATCTCCTAAGAAAATTAATCTTGCCTGGAAATGATTATAGCTCTTTTATGTTTCGGGGATAGGAAATGGTCAAAGTGGCTTCTATTCTAGTAGGTTCTATCTAAATCCCACCTTTAGATATGATGTGTCCTAATGGCTTTCCCTCTTCTAGACCGAAAAGTGTCTTTTTAAGTTTAAAGAAATCCCAAATTTCTTGCATTTGATAAATATTCTTTTGAGGTGGTCTAAGTGTTCATTGTCTGATTTAGAGAAAACTTTGATGTCATCCTAGTATACTACTAAGAAATCATGTATTTCCTTGGCAAAATCTATATCCATAGCTCTTTGAAATGTGGCACCTGCATTCATTAATCCAAAAGGCATCTTCAAATACATGAAGGTACCCTAATGAGTAGTAAACGTAGTTTTGGCTTGGTCCTCGAGTTGGACTAATATCTAGTTATACCCAGAGAATCCATCTAATAGTGAAATCCTAGATGAGTCCACTACCCTTTGAAATATATGGTACATTTTTGGTAAGGGGTAGTCGTCTTTTAAAGAGACCTTGTTCAAGTTTCTAAAATCTACACAAAGTCTAATTTCGCCTATCTTTTTCCTAGTTATAACTAAGTTTGAAATCTAGTCTGAGTATCTAATGGGGGCTATTATTTGGGCATCAAACATTCTTTTAACCTCTTTTTCTATGGATGGCATAAGAACTGGGTTTATCCTTCTAAGTTTTTGGCTGAAAAGTTTATGATGTTCTTTTAGATGTATTTTGTGTTGGATTATGCTGGTGCCGTAAGATTTTAAGTCTTCATAACTCTAGGCAAATACATCTTGGAACTCTTCAAACAGATTGATATATTTGACCTTTTATTTTGGTTGTAAGGCTTTAGATATCTTGATGAGTTTTGGTTTATCCTCAGTTCCTATATTAACCTCTTCTATGTCAGCTCTTAGAGGTTCCATCTTGGGTTTCCTAGCTACATAATTAGAGTCAAACAAATCCTCTAAAGGTACTAATCCTTTAGAAAAAAAGTTATTTTTCAAATTAAGAATCTCTAGATCATCATCCATTATTTCATCTATCTCTATATTCTCTAAATTATCTATTTCTAATTTAGTAAATTTAGTTGGTTCATGTACATCAAAAATATTTACATCTAAGTTGCTTTCTATATTATTATCTATTGTACAATCAATATCTATTTTGCAATTCTAAAATTCACCTTCATTGTTCATGAAATCATATATCTGAGAGTCTTTGGAGAAAATATGCCAATACTTAAGGTTTTCTGGTATAACATGGCTATGTCTGACTTCTGCAGTGTACTGGAAGTTTGGTTGAAAAGGAAATTTACAAGTACTAGCAAAAGTAGCCAAACTATGGGCTTGCATGTTTTGTTTTCTAGGAATGGCAGCAAAGTTTGATTCCAGGAGGTCTTTGATCAAGTCTAAAACAATATCCCTATATCTACCAAGCCTAGGGTTGTTTACATAATATTCACCACTAATTTGTTTCATAATCAGCTATGAGTCTCCCATGACGGAAACTCTTTTGGCTCCCAATTTCTTAACCAATTGTAACCCTAGAATCAGGGCTTCATATTCAACCATGTTATTGGTACATTTGAAGTTCAATTTGAAAGCATGTCCCTTAGCATGGTGATTCTCCATATTATGGATCCACACTCCTGAACCATCCCCTAACCTATTTACAGACCCATCAAACTCTAAATGCCAAAGTGACTCATGGAATATGTTCTCACTGTCAGCTATTATGTACTTAAGGTCTTTGGCTGTAATTTCCTTTTTATCATTTTCTGCATTGTATAAGATGAAAGAGTCCATATTTGAATGCATGGAGTATATGGGAAATTTTTGGGGCTTTTCCTCACTACTAGCCATGTACTTCATCAAGGTCTCCCTATATAATTTTCTTGGTTGGCAAAAAACGGATATGGTGGCATAAGCCATATCCAACTGCAAATATCCCTACAATTTTTCTCCCCATGAGCGAGATAGTAGCATTCCATATTTTGGTGGGATATCTACAACCACAATGTCCATCGGAATGCTCTTTGTGTTGGAAGAATCACCGCACCTCTATAGAATCCATAATTTCCACCCTGGGGATCCTAGTCACTAGTTTTTAATGTTTACCAATACCTGCGGGTTTTGGTGTAACGGAAAACCTCCACATGGTATCAGAGCTATTTGAGGGCCGCGTCTGTTGGTGATCCAAATCTGAAGTCGGTAGAACTGCATGCGGTTATCGTTTCCTAGATCTACTGTTTCTAACTTCTTTCGGGCCGAGAGGACTACTCTGTTGTGTTCGGAGCATCTGTTCCAGTGAGGAACTCCTTTCGTTTCACACGAAAAGGTTTCCAGTAGCCCTATCTGCATCATTTTTAAGATCTGGAGGTATACAATGTTTATCTGCAGTTTACTGTTATTTTCTCTCTGGTTATTTCAGTTTCTGTTTATTTAGCCTTTTTTTATTACCGGATCTATACCTTTCATTTCTGCACATGCTCTTTTCCCTGCGACTCTGTGTGATCTAGGCAAATCAGAAACGGAAAGGAAGTTTCTTTTATCTCATGCGTATCCTCTTTTCCCTGCACTTTAGTGTGATCTTGGAAAATCAGAAACATTGAGAAAAATATTTAGTTTCCGGCTAAAGCTAACTTCGAGCCGTAAGGTTCGTTTTTCTTTGCATATTCGTGTTGGGTTTTGTGTTTTTGTTTTGTAGGAAAAAATAGCTTTCTCAAGGCAAGCACGCAACCCAAGCCCCCCCCCC
>APFE030657746.1:0-17311 GCA_000404065.3 Pinus taeda
TACAACACTAGCATGTTGCCTTCAAAAAGGAAGAAATTGCATTGCAATTGAAAAAGATCCAATACAATGCAATTTCACCCAGTAAAGAATTAATGTTCTTGAATTTCTTCCAGATGTAATGCAATAAATTGGGTTGAAGAAAGGGGACTTTAGTGAATCACGTGTGGCGAAAAAGGCAAAGGAACCCCAACCACCATTACATGGAGTGATTGGAAAGGCATACATTGGGAGATTCACAGACATCAAAGATCCATTAGAAGAGGAAAATGAGAAAAATGAAGCAGAAAATATTGTGGAAAAGGACAATGATGAAACTCTAGTGGAAAAAGAATTTGGATTACATGACACTATTGATTAAGTTTAAGTTATGCTTGGAAATCAAGCTCATTTTTTGTAACTATAAATTAGTTATACTTGTAATGTTTTCACTTTGACATTTTATGAGAAGAATATGCACTCAATTAAGGTTTTTATGTGTTCAATATTTGCACTATCTGAATTTCACATTCATTTTTATGTTAACCATTATTTTTTGAAAAAAAGAGTGATTATTAATTTTTTTTTATAGATGAAATTCATAAAAAAAAAACTATTATTTAACGATTTTTAGTTTAAAATTTCCTATAAAAATTGTGATTTTGACATGTCATTTCTAGAAAAAAATTACAAAAAATTATCAAAAAATGTAGTTTTTTAGGTTATATTTATTTTTAAATAGTTATTTTATGTCAATTGTTTAAAATTATTGTTTTTGAAGACAATTATTTCATTTGTGGATTAAAAAGGATTAATTAACACGTATAAATATCTAGAATATGAAAATTCAAAATATCAACCTTCTTCTTTAAATATTGCTAACAATTAAAAACTCACTACAAAAAAAAAAAATGAAGAAGAAGACCACTTAAAAAATTATTAAATTTAGAAAATAATTATTTACATTTCATACATTAGAAAATTTAAAGTCAAAATATAGGTCTTTTAAAAAAAGGCCCTGATGCAGAATTACCACTTTTTTAAATCATCATGAAAATCACTACCATTCTAAAATACAATGTCCATAAAAAAATTTAAAGTGCCAAAAACTATGCTCTAAAAAAACATGTGTTCTGCATCACCCCTTTTCAAAATTGGGTCACTTTTTTGCTATCTCTACGAAATGGGTAACCGTATCAGTTCCCGTTTCAAAGTTTACATTGTTAAAGGGAGATGAAGATGGATTAGACATATTGAGACACCTGACCTTTGAGGAAAGAGAAGGAGAAAGAGACATCTAAGGGTCCCTCAAGAGAAGGTACTAATCTTCTACTGGTGAAGCTAAGAAAACAAAATTTTGGGACAGAGGATAACCCAAAATGGCATTTGTGGGAGATTATTGGGATGAGGAGATGACAAAAGAAATTTTTGAAGTATTGCAAGAGTATGAGGACTTGTTTCCAACGTCAGTAGAAGAGCTAACAGGAATAAAAGGAGATATAGGGGAGATGAATATTGTTCTGAGACCGGATGCCCATTCAATGAAGCACAGACCATATAGACTGAACCCCAGGTGAAGGAAAAGGTTAAGAAGGAAATATAAAAAATGTTAGATGCATGGATAATATTCCTAGTAGATGAAGTAGAGTGGATAAGTCTGATAGTCATACAAAACAAGAAGGATGTGACAAAAATTAGGGTTTGCATTGATTACTGAAGTCTCAACAATGCATGTGTGCATGATCCATTCCCAACACCTTTGAGTAATGAAGTCTTGGACAACATAGTGGGTAATGAAGCATATTCATTTACATATGGATTCTCAGGCTACCATCAAGTTCGGACAGCCGAGGAGGATAAAAGGAAAACAACATTCACTACCAAATGGGGGTCGTACGCATACAACATAATGTCATTCAAGTTTAAGAATGCACCAATGGTCTTCTCGAGGATCGTCATAGTGTCATTCTGAGACTACATTCACAGGTTTCTAGAAGTGTACATGGATGACTAGATAGTGTATAGCCTGCTAAAGAAACACAAAAGCTTAGTAAGGGTTATGTTTGAAAGGTGTCGACAATTGCAAATTTCCTTAAACCTTAAGAAGTGCATTTTCATAGTACTGTTTAGAACGCTACTAGGACACATTGTCTACAAAGAGGGAGTGTGCATAGACCCTACAAAGGTTGCGGTGATTGTCAACATGGAGCCACCACATGATGTAAAGCAATTGAGGTCCACTCTGGGCCATACGAAGTACTACTGGAATTTCATCAGGAATTATGCATCGATCATAGCCCCAATGGAGAAATTACTGAAGTAGACGGAAGTGTTCACTTGGACCAAGGACTACCAAGAAGCATTAGATAAATTGAAAGAGAAACTAGTAAGAACATTGATCCTTATCTATCTAGATTGGAACAAAAAGTTTCATTTACATATTGATGCATTAGGAATAGCACTAGGAGAAGTCTTAGCACAGCCAAGGGAAAGAAATATGGATCACCCAGTTTATTACACCAGCATAAAATTGTCAACTACAGAAATGAACTATATGACAATCGAGAGGGAGGCCTTGGCCATGGTTTATTCTCTGCAAAATTTTAGGCATTACTTATTGGGGGTGCCATTCAAGTTTTTTATAGATCATTCTGCACTGAAGTACTTAGTAAACAAACTAGTACTAGAGGGTAGGATATGCTGATGGTTGTTACTATTCTAGGAATTCACTTTCGAGGTGGTCATAAAACTAGGCAAATTGAATGTGGCACCAGATCATTTGTGACGACTGGATACTGGAGAGAATGAAGGAGCATTAGATGATCAGTTTCCCGATTCCAACTTGTTAAAAATAGAGGTAGTCCCAGATCACCTAGAAGAGATCGCTACACTATTGACAACAGGGAAATGCCCGGAGGGGTATACAGCAACACAGAGGTGACACTTAATAGTAAGGGAAACAAACCACCAACTAATCACAGGACACCTATACAAAATAGGCCTAGATCAAGTCCTGGGAGTTGTGTACTTCAACATGAAAGAGAATATGTGTTATGGGAATGTCACAGGGAGTTGTAGGAGGCCATGTGGGAGCCAAAGATGCCACAAGGAAGATATTGCATGCAGGACTGTGGTCGCCAACCCTTCACAAAGATTCTAAGGAATATGCTATGAGCTGCGATGTTTGTCAGGGGGTTGGGAAGCCTTTTGATGGGATGATCTGCCTTTAAATCCCATTCATACATTGAAAATCTTGGAGAAGTGGGAAATAGATTTCATCGGACCCATAAGACCACCAACAAGGCATTCACACGCAAGATATATAATAACGGCTACTTAATACCTCACCAAATGGGCAAAATCAACACCCGTGAGAGACTATATATCTGACACTACCGTATGGTTTATTTTTTAGTACATAATCTCAAGATTTGGATGCCTGAAGAGCCTCACCAGTGACCAAGGAATGCATTTTATAAATGAAACTATTGAGGCTCTTCTAAAGAATTTCATGATTTAGCATAATAAAAGTAGTCCATATCATCGACAATACAACGGGACAGTTGAAGCATTCAACAAGATCATGGAGAAAGGTCCAACAAATATTATATGAGCCAACAGGGATGATTGGGATGAGATAATACCAACAACTCTATGGGCGTACAAAACAATGGTGAAAATAATTCATAAACAAACATCATTTCGACTAGTATATGGGAGGGAAGCAGTGGTGCCAACAGAGTTCATAATAACAAGCATGTTCATCTCTGAAGCAATTAGAATGATGGACAATGTAGCATTGAGAGAAAAACTAAGTCAACTAATGGAACTTGATGAATCACGGTTCGTGGTTGAGTTTCACCAGTCAGTGGAGCAGAGAAGGAAAAAATCTTGGCATGACAGGAACATGAGGAAGAAAACATTCAAAGTCAAGGATCATGTATTTCTATATGACAGCAAGTTACAGAAATTCCTAGGTAAACCATAAATGAACTAGTTGGGCCCATTCATAGTTGTGGAAATCAGAGATTCTAGAGCCGTAAGACTAATGTAACTAGACAGAGATATTCTACAAGGATGGGTAAGCGATGCACACCTAAAGCCCTTCCAGAAGTCATCAAACACAAATTCAAGATAAAAGGGGGGTCTTGGAAATGAGCCCGCAAGTAGGTATAAGGTAATAAGAGTTAGTTAGTCATGTTAAGAAGTTAGTTGTAGTCATGCATTTTATATCCATTTCATAGAATTAAGAAAAAGCATCAATAAGGTTGTGGGAATAGTATCAGCACCCCGTAACCCATTTTTGGTCCCAGGGGGGTTGACTAGAGTTAGCAGTCACTCGTAGGCATATTATTTAAGAGCCTATAAGTTACATGTAGGAAAAAACTTTTTCAATATTTATGGTAACACAATGTATCCGTCCTTTTCACCGTACTAGTAGTCATTTCCATAATAAGTAACCAATAATGCAATTGTTAAGTGCGAGCCATAAAATATTTTCCCATTAGGAACAAGTTTAATTAATAAATAACCCCCATCATGGAAAAATTAATACGCCATGCGGCCACTCTATCCTTCCCCAATCCACATCATGAATTTCAAGTCTAGATCAGCCGACAGCAGTAAAGCATGGCTAGAACACATGGGGAAGGTTATCAAAGTAATTAGTTGAGAAAGTCTAGTCAGAAAACATTGTGTCAAGCTCAAATACTTAACTCGTAGGATAATGAAGGAAACTATAGAGTTTCAATTGTAGATAGCAGAAGAAATCAGGGCTCGCTCTGAAGAACAACTGAAAAAATGCAGGAGTTCGAAGCCTCAGGTGACAATTATTTACCAGAGACATAGGGAGATGGCGAATGGAATTATCTTAGCTCCACAAGATGAGTTATATGAACGAATTGATATGGTGGAGAATCTATAAGGGAAATATGATAAGCCGATTTTAATTGACAATGACCTTACGAACTACTTTCAGTTCCCAACTATGAAGAGAGAGGTCTACATAGAAGAAGTCTAGAAGGAAGACGACACCAAGACCTCTAGAGTTAGGGAGGAATTCAGAGGAATATAGAGGTCGATATCAATCAACTTGAGAATTTTAGCAGTTTTTTGTCACTCAGTTCGCTGCCATGCAATGTACTAAACTACTAGCCAGTAGAATTCATGGGGATCACTATGGCTTCAAAAAGAGTAACCCATTCACATAGACGATATTCATCGTTTAATAGGGCTATCATCCAGAGGTAACGCAGTCACCACAACATTCCAAGAAGGTGATAAAAGAACTAAGAAGTAAGGGGATGATAACTACTATGCGAAATATGGAACTGAACGAGGTGGAAGAGGAGCAAAGATTGACATGATAAGAAGAGTTGACATCATATTTTCCTACTACATAATAGTAGGGAAAACTATGAGACACTTCTCGAGAAAGGAATGCACACTGGATGCAATCTTGGTTGCAGAGCATTGCTGCAATGGGGAGGTACTCAACTGGTCTAATTTTGTTCTCAAAAAACGTTTTGGAGCATGCAAAGATGTTTATAGGTGGAGTACAAATTTTGTGTTTGGGTACATTCTAATGTGTCTGGCCATGTGGAAATGGAGGCTACCAAGAGGGAGGGAAATGATGCGTATCATCAAAGGACAATTGTTAGCACTCTGGTATGAACCATGGAGAGCATCAAGGGATCCAAGAATGAAGTAAATGAAATGACTTTCAAACACTAGTGTGAAATTATACTAATTGCAGTAAGCTCAACGCAGAGGATACCCAAAACTCTACTAGATGAGTTTGCTGAATAATTCTAGTTCAGAGCCTCAGACGAGCACACCTACGTTTGACCATGGTGCATCCATTTGGAAACATTCAAGATGAGCCCACAACAATTCATTTTGACTGAAGTAGTGCTACATAGTGAGATGGGATCGTGGTGGGGGTAGCCTATGAGATTACTAATGGGAAGTAAAAATAAATGTTTGGGGCCCTAAAGTCATAGGAGAAAGAAGGAGAAGTACGGTAAAGTAGCAATAAAAGGCCAACTAAAGATGACTTACACCCAATGGTGCTACAGATGGAGGAGAAAATTTTTATGCTGAGGAAAACAATTACAAGTTTCGACAACCAATCAGGTGAGAGTAACCAACCCTTGCAATTTCAAGGTTCCACTATGTTTTCGCCCATCATTATGACTTTTTTTTCTATGAAACTTCCCACCGGGGTTTCTCACACTCCATCCCGACCAACAGTCGCCAAGCTAAAGAAGAAAAGAGTCATTCACAACCTGGCTATTAAAAAGCCAAGAACTACTCCAAAAATCACAATTGTCAACCTTATTGATGAGGTCATACACTCAGTTTCTGCATCCCCAATAGTTGAATAAATTCCCACCACCACGTCCACTGCCTTACATAAGTCGTGGGAATATTCCCTACACACAGCCTCTACTTCTGTGACCCTGTCATAAACCCTCTCATCTGGCCCATAACAAACAACTCTAGAAATGGAAGTTGAGTCAACAAAGTGGGATAAGGGCACCACATCTACCAGTGCTACCCAACAAACATCACTAGTATCACTACTTTTTGGGTTGGACCCACGACAAGGGAAAAGCCCAAGCACAATTATTCCGCAAGAGGAAAGGGATGAACCATACCAACCACTTTTTCCTATAAATTTCCCAGTGGTCCTAAACCCTAACATTATTCCCCCTACTCCCCAGTTCACCCCACTGTCATAGCCCATTCATTTGCCCACATCCCACTCTGAAAAATCCATAGCTAGTGACCTACCCATACAACAACATTTTGCAAATCCCATCACAATGCAAGTTGACATACTATAATATTGGTCTTCTGTGTAGCTATTTTCATTCAAACAACAAGTAACACACAAGGCCGAAAAGATCCATGATGATCCAGCCAAAGAGCTTGAGCAACAGAGACAACAACTACAGGAGGTCATGGAAGAGTGAGATCACCTAGGATGGGAAAACATATATTTACAAGCTGAGATTGACGAGGTCACACATATATTCTGATCATTATGGCCAATGGTCATTAACACAAACATGAAAGCCCTAGCAGATATCACAGCATGCATACTGGTGAACTGTTGCGACCATATCCAAGCAGTATGCTCGAATCTAGTAGTGACCAGTGATGATATGAGAAAGAAACTGGAGACGAGAAGATCATCATCTTCAAACCCAGTCGAGATATATGCAAGAAATGTCCAAGGAAAAATCAGTTAGGTAGAAGCAAAGAAACAAGCACTCTTCGATGCTATCATGGATGGCTACGCCTTAATGAATAGAGTCGATGACTGGCCAGGAACCCTTCCATTGAAAAATCATCTGGTATACCCCATGAGAGAGCAGATACAAGAATTGTTCACCAGAACCACGAACTACATGGATTTTTTCCACCTACAGTAGATCAATGAACAAATCGACACAATCCAAGTGCAGGTCGATTAGATCAAGGAAGAGTTAACAAGAACTAAGAAGGTGATAAGAGACCCGCGCCCACTAGTTCGTTTACAGGTTCTGACTCTAAAGCAGGTTTGCGACACAAGCAAAGAACAATGGGACAATATGTAGAGTCAACGACCAACCGAGTTAATGTCTAATATGGCCAAGGACTTCACTTAACTGGCTGACATGATCCTCGCCTAATGGGAAGCCACCCTTCAGGAGTACAGAGAAATTAGGCAACAAACCATGATAGCTGTTCTAGAGTTGGAGCCTTCATTTGAAACAGGGGATCCTCAGAAGGAGGAAAGTGCTACAGGAGCATATGCCACCCTGCATGTGTTGGCTGAAACAAAGGAAGCACCACCCCATCATTCAGTAGAATCAACACAACCAACAGTGTAGCCATCAACCGGAGCACCCACAGAGATACCAGTAGGGTCGACTAAGATTGAAATGAATTGACTTAGGGATGAGTCAAAGAATTATGGTCGAGGCCTATTGGGGCCTTCGTTTTGATTTTGAAAATATTTTGATTATTTTGGCTTGCCAAAGAATGAGGAGGGAATGGGTGGTGGAAGCAATGGTTAGGTTGCGGGGAGGACAGCTAGAGGGGAAAGCAAGAACAAATAGTTGTGGAGTGGTTGCATAAGAGTGTCAGTAGAAGACATTGGCAGCCGAATGGATAGGGAGGGTAAGTGGTAGTCGAGGGAAAGAACAGCTAAGCGTGAACTGGAAGTCCAGGTGGCAGGGGAAATACAAATGGACAACGCCCATAAGGAAGAGGGTTTGGTTGTTGTTGTTGGAGTTGTGGAAGGAATAGTTGGTTGCGGTAGGAAAGAACCAGAATACAGGGACATGGTTGGGCAGGACCCCTAAGTTAAAGAATGAGCATGTGAGTCTATAAATGGGTATTCGTTGTAATCATCCATGGAAAATGCCGATATGTCATGTATTAGTCTACTGTTGAATTAATAGAAAGCAAAGTCTATACTAGTTTCTTAACATGGTGTGTATTGTTTTTTATGATATGTCTACCCACTTAAAATTTAAATATCTTGTGAGATTCATGCATGTAGTAGTTTCTTATTATTGGATGGTATGCTGTTATCTCAATTATGCATGTGATGTTCTTTATATATACCGGCGGATGCATCCTTGATCCCATGAGGAACCCTTCTTAGTTCTGGCTACGGCAGGCCTCGGGTGAGATTCCTTACCCCTTGGGTAAGGTGAAAATGTTGGCAGTATCCTAGACTACAATGATGCTTGAGCCCAGGGTTTTCTCCCTAGATGAATCTTTCATGCCAACAACCTCACAGAGTTAAATTCCAAAACAATTACCATTGGATTCTTGGAAAAACGTTGTATTATATAAAATAAAATATTTGAATATCAAATATATGTTGACACTTTTCCTTTTCAATGATATATCTTAGACAAAATATAAGATCGGTCTTTAAGAAGACAAGTTTCATTGTATACTCTGCCTTGCAAAATTGGTTGTGAATGTTGAATATATATATTGAAATTTTTCCATTTCAATAATAGACAAATTATCTTAGGCAAAACTTAAGGCTCTACTTTTAACTAGACAAGTCCCATCTTATAGTTTTCCTTGCAAAATTGCATATGATCTACTTTCATCAACTTGCTTTCATTTCCTCTGCTTTTTATCATCTTGCTTGCATTTTATCTTTTGCATCCTCTGATTTACATCAAATTCCTATTTCATCTTTTCCCTCCATACACTCAATGAACTATCATTATCTATATTGGTAAATATGCATTGATTTTCCATTTGACCAGCACAAAGTACCTAAATTTCGCGAAAATGCTCTAAGATGCTTTAAGAGAAAGAAATATTGTTCTCATCAAATTCAATCTATTTTCTACTAGGTAAACTTTACTGAGGTTGATCCTTACCCTAATATACTTGTATTACTAGGTTAATTAGCCTAGGGACATCCAAACCAAATCACCAGAGAACATAAAAGCCTCGATGCCATGACTTACCCAAATTGGGTGAGAATAACTGTCTATCAAAAAACTTTAAGTAATTGTAAAGGAGGATAATCCTATAATATTTTTACCACAATGTTAAGAAGTATATGATGTAGGAGAATGTGTAGAAACAATTTTTTCACAAATTTAACACTTTTTTATGCTATGAAGTCAATTAAAATTAAGGGATATAGACATTTTCCTGATCGCAATATTTGTAGTTTCTTGTAGGAAAGAAATGACAGAATGATTTTTGGAATAGCAATGGAATTTTCTCCATACTGATACCATTGCATGTTAAAACTTGTTCAAGACTCCTATCAAGCCTCCCACACAAACATATATTTATTTAAAACATAAGAACTTTAGGTTGAAGTTTATGATTTCATGAAAATTTTGAACTCATGTAAAGGCCAATTAGAATTCATAACATGAATAAATGTTTGCAGTGGCATATATTAGGTTTCATTGGAATACAAATTTATTCAACTACACCATAAAATACGAACTTCTTTGTAGGATTCATGTCTAGTGTGTTAGGTGTTGAGAAGATACACATGTGAAACTATGTGTTTCCATTATTCTCATTTTTGTTCATAAAGAATTTCCAGATTATGATGCATATTTAATAAAAAAATTGAACCAAAATCATGAATCCATACTCATGAATGATAAATGGTTAAAGATAATATTGTATTAGTAGTGAAACTTTTTCATTCAACCTGCTTTAATAGCTAATTGATCCTAAAAGAAGCAGACATGATTTTAGCTAGAGGTTTTGTAGCCATACTGAGCCTAGGAAAACATAATGGACATTTTCTCACATAAAATTTGGGTATCTGAACAGGATTTGGGTTCATGGCAGAAGCCCTTCCACTTGGAATCTAATCCCTTCTTGTTGAGGATTTTCTAGGCCTTATACAAAGAATATAATTACATCAAAATGGAAAATTTTCTCTAGTGCAACTCATATAGGTAATAGTCTGAAACAAAATCAGAATAAAAATATGAAAAAAAATCCTCCAAAGTCGATAGAGAGAATTCCATTTTTTCTTTATAGTGGGACCTTCAATGGAGCTTCTATAAAATCAGCTAATCTAGTTTCTAAGGGCTCGATTGCAAGTGTTGAGTTGAAGCTCATATTTTTACTCAGTTTGCAGTATTTAATGTTTATTCTAGATTATGAGCATGCATGGGAAACTGATTTCAATCTAATCAAATCCTTATCGATCAGAACATCAATACTATATTGACTTATGCTTACCATGTTGGTATGTGACACTTCTGTCTTGATTTTAAATTTCCTCCAGCATAGAAGTATTATTTTTTTTTGAGCTTGTATGTAGGAGTGAAATCTATTTTTCCTTCATTCCATCCTATGAATGCATGTCCTTCTCTTTTCTTAAATTTATGTTGTCATAGAGCATGCCATATTTGATTTATTTCAAGCTACCAGGTTTCTCAGTCTAGTAAAAATGAACAATTGAAATAAAAAATTTAGCATGAAGTATATGTACCTACATGATATTTCTCTAACAGAGCCCCGAAGTCATTCATTTCCTCCATCTCTATAGTATCATTGTCGCAAAGATAAATAAAATCCCTATTCCATCCTTTGTCCTTATATTTTCTCAATTTGAAGTTGTCATATAGCACGCTATATTTGATTTATTTCAAGATACTCACAAATTGAAAGTGGGACGAAAGTATCTCCTTGGACTACAAACACCACTTCAATATTACCCAACATTAAGCATCCAAACAACCATCTTTCTTTGTTAATATTTGTGGTGCAACCTTATGCTTGGTTGATGAGATTAAAATTAATTGTACATAATCAAAGATAAGCAATCCATACACATTTCCTATGTCGAAGTGGATATGAAGTGGTTAGCGACTCCAGGTATATGAACACCTAACAAAAGAATCTTGGGAACATAACTCAAAAATTTGATACTCTATTTTAAATTTTATGATAAATTGAACAACCTAAAGCATATGGGATATTGATATTATGTATGTTTTGAACAACACATGTTCCTTTACAAAATATGTTTGGAAAAATGTTTTTCATAATATAAACATTGCCATCCATTTAAAATATTCCATCTTAATGGATATTGTGTAATATTTTTTCAGTTTTTTTAATGGAATTTGACAATACAATATTGTCAAGGTTGCATTTTTTGGTTGTCTAAAATGAATTTATGAATGCATCATGAATTCAACATCCTAAAAACCCCTTAAGGCACTTGCATTATGCAGATTACATAGCTCAAACTTACGATTCCAAGAAATCTCTGCTAGATTTCAGGAAAAATCGGTGAAAAACGTATGTCTAAAAAAGAGTAAAAATTGTCAAAACGTTAGACTACACTATATTTTTTACATATTTTAATAATTTTTTGTAAGTTGTGCTTGCATTGAGATAGGGATATTTACATTAGCTATGTCAAAATTATTGTCTTTGGCCTGACACTTTGGAA
Source organism: Pinus taeda (assembly GCA_000404065.3). Classification (NCBI taxonomy): domain Eukaryota; kingdom Viridiplantae; phylum Streptophyta; class Pinopsida; order Pinales; family Pinaceae; genus Pinus; species Pinus taeda. The sequence goes on from APFE030657746.1 coordinate 11,942, forward strand.
AGAAAACTAATAAAGAAAAGACTTAAGAACCAACAAAAATGACTAACACATTGTGTGAGAATAAAAAATGCAAATAATGTCAATAATTGTCCTAAGGAGTCCTAGTAATAGAAAACAATGCATACATAATGAGTCATCAAATCATAGAAAATATCCCAAATTTAATATTCGACCAACAAGAATTATATACAAAAAAAATCACAATTATCATTCACAACTGTGAATCAACAGATTTAGTATCAATCAAGTAATCACCATATCTTGCCACACCATCTCTGTGAATTCCTTTTGCATAACTATTTGATGTTTACTCTCTTTTTCCACTTCTGGAGCTATTACCAATGCTTTCCACACCATCTCTGTAAACTCTTGCAGCATGATCTACTAGCACTCAAAACAGATGGAGAGAAAATTAAGGAGCCATAGTTTGAACAAGCATAGAATTTTTATATTAAATAAGACAACTGTGGCTAGTCTTTATTATTCTCAAATGTATCTATAAATACGATAGATCTTTCTCATAAATATTTGCTGGAAAATAATATACAAAGACTTATATTTTTTTAGAAAAAGATGGAGATTTCTCAAGAAGGCTATTTGCATAGTGCATAAATATATTTATAAAAATAAATATGATGGATGTTACTCATAAATATTTGCATAAAAATAATATTCAAATATTTCTAGTAGAATTCAAAGATTCAAATCACAATTACCTCCTAAAGGCTCATAGATGGTGCATAAATTATGTCTAGAATTATTCTATTCTATTAATAAAAGTTGTTTTGAAGGATTGATAAGTCATCTACTGAATATGATGAACAAATTCAATATTCACTCAAAAAATGCTACTAGCGATTGTATAAATATGGACATAGTTTTGAAAATAAATATAAAGGAAGAAGAAGGTTTCAAGAACATCCACAAGTTTTTCGTTTAGATATAATTTTTCTTCAAGATCTATCCCAAACTATATTAATCTCAGTAGTCTTTGCACAATCCTCAAGATCTGTCCCAAAATTTATTGATCTCAGTAGCCTCTACACAATCCTATGAAAAGGTAGACAAAATTGACGCTCACGTATGCTTTTAGAGATTATGATATTGATAAATTATCTTGAAAATACTTGAAAGTATGCTTCACAATTTATTTGTCTCCATGATTTTCCAAAATTGAATCTTGTTTGTCTGTTGTAATGGCGAGTTGCTGAAGGATGGTAGTATTTGCACGTTGGGATCAAAAACTCATCCCCACAATAGGTTGTGGTCTGGTGGCCCAATGACTGTTCAACTAACCTAGAACGAATTAGCACAACTGATTTGAATGGTGAAATTGCATCCTCAAAGACACTTTTCTTACTATCAGTGGATGAAGGGTTGTTACCATTGCTACTCATTTCTTTGTCCATGGAGTTGGTGGCAACAATGAAAAAATGGCAAGCAAAGTTGGTCATATTATTCATATTGGCTTCTTTAAAAGATTGATTCCTTACTATTAAACACACATGGGATCAAGAACAATAGGAAAGATAAAGCATGTGAGTACATATTTTATTAACAGGAGATATACATTTATAGTACATTCTTGTGACTGTTGGGATTCACATCCCAAGGTCTCTTGGACTCCTTTTGTCCATTCAGCTTCCACACTAACCCATTGAGGATTAGGTGTCCAACATTCCCCCCCTTAATCCGAAGGGCTATGTATGAGTCCAAGAAGAGAGATGTAATACAAAATGTGCAAATATGCATGGCAGCATTAGGTTGAATGTGCTCTCCGAAATGTTGGTATAAAGGGCGGTGGTTTAAGGATGACCACCAAAACTGGAACGCTTAGTGCAGTTCCTGGAACTCTTCCAAAACTGGCAAGAAGCTGAAGTCTTCTGCTAGAGGAAGTGCTCCTATTGTTTTGAAGAGGGAAACCTTTAACCAATAAAGGGAGGTCTCACCCCGCATTAAAAGGGGAGAAACTTCAACCTGAAAAGGGAAGTTCATCCTATGATGGTTTAAGGATGGACCAACAACTCTGGAATGCTTATGCAATTCCTTGGAACTCTTCCCCAAAACTGGCAAGAAGTGGTGTCTTTCTGCTAGAGGAAGTGTTCTCCAATTTTTGTTCCTGGAATTCTTCAAAACTAGCAAGAAGCTGAAGTCTTCTGCTAGAGGAAAGTATTCCAGATTGCCCAACTGAAGGCATGTTCATGAGGCATCTTTGTCTCTGGCTACAACTCATATACTGGTGTGGTAGTTGTGGCTTCAGGCTCGCTTGATTTGTGGCTTTGAAGGCTTGAGTATGACATCATTTCCCCCTGTCAGATTTACCAAGTGAGATGACGAAGAAAAACTCAACTGCAAGGACTGTTCAATACTCTGGAACAAGTTTTGACAATGTGTTTGGGAATATCTTTCTTGGCTGTTGATGCCCATTTCCAGAAGTATTGTCCCCCCAAATTCCTAGATGAACTTGCTCTTGCAGGATGTTTGTTTCTAAGCATCTGTGTGAAAATGACTGGTTTTATGACAGTGCTTACATGGATGAAGATCAAAACAGTGATCTTTCAGATGGCCAACTCGGTCACAGTGTTGGCATTTTACAATCTGTTGTTGTTGTTGTTGATGTTGCTGTGGAAGAGAGGCAGAGTCTGGAACAGCTGAAGGTGAACTGTCATGAACGAATCCAGTACTCTAAAACTGAATGGGTTTTGAGTAGTCTAGGATATGAAAGGAGAAGTCCTTGTCAAAACCAAGATCGGTTCTGTGCTTGTTGTGGACAAGCTGTTCCTAAGGTCTGATGATGGGCTTGGGAAGTGCATACTGAGTTTCTGCATCTGCATGTACAACTACTACTTTATTTGAATGAATGGTAACATTATTGACTTGCTGCTGATGGGTGGTTGTCTCATTGTTCTGAACAAAAACAGGTTTAGAATGATGTCTATTTTGATGTAGCTCTTCTTGTTGTAGCTGTGATTCAAGTTGTAAAAAATCTATCTTTTCATGTACATCTTGTAAACAACTATGAATATCGGTGAGAAAATCTTTGCTGATTTTGACTGTATTATCTATAGTAGAGAGTATTAGATTGTCCATTAACTCTAATATTTCATCAACTGGAACCACTTTCTTCAGCAAATTCTTACTCCCTTTTGCGAAATGACTTTCTTTTCCAACAAATATCTTTGCCCAAATATGCTCTTGTAGAGCTTTCAAAACCTTTAAAAGAATTCTAGCTCTCCTCTGCGAGGATCTCAAAACAATATCACTAAAGACAATAAAGACTCCAAACAATATCGCTATCAATTACTCTTGTTACTCAACCCTCCAATTGTTTGAGATGCATGGAAAGTCGATAAGCATAAAATGGTTCAAATAAGGAAAATGGTTATTGAAAAGGCAATACCCTTGAATGAGCTCCAAAAGCCGAACTTTGACCCCAAAAAAAGATGGATTGCTTCCAAATGTTGTGCTGCTCCCAAATGCTGGAGTAGATACAACACCAAGTGCTGGAGTCGATTGACCAAAAGCTGTAGTGCTCCAAAAACCAAAGGAAGGAGTAGTGGAGGTAATTCTATCACTTTGATGCAACCTCGAAGATCTAAGTACTCCAGAGTGGTAATGTTTCCTAGGGTTTTGTGGAAGATGCTCAAGTTGTGGCAACCCCTCAAAGCTAGATGTTTGAGTCGAGTTAATTTCCCAAAAGAAATGGGAATAATCAGCAAAGATGAAGCATTGAATAAATCAATGTGCTCCAGGTTTGTTAACCTTCCCAAAGAATCAGGCAACGACTTCAGTCTGGAGCAGCCCCTTATCTCCAAGTGTTTCAGAGAACGCAGATCACCAATTTCGTCAGGCAAAGTCATTATTGCAAGTCCTTCATAACGCACCACGATCTTTTCGAGGTCTCTCAGGTATCCTATGGATTTTGGAAACTCTGACAGGGGAGCCCAGACATTTAGCTCTCGCAATTCGAAAGGCGCTTCAGATTCTTGGGGCCACAGTTTGTTCAATCTGCTCTGTTATATCCAAAAAATGTGACCAATTTCAGCAGCTCTAGTTTCAATCTTACTTTCAAGAAGAAGGAACTTCAAAAGTCTCAACGCACTTGAATGGCAACCACGCCTGGTTTGATCATCTACTCCTTGCGGTAAATTTCCATGCTCAAACACAGCCAACACGTATGGCACTCCATCGTTTAAAAAGCATTCACAATTCCATCTACTATATAGCAGTATTGCCCTTGGCGGGAATCGGGCAGCTCATTCCCTTCTGTGAGTTAGCCAAGCTCATGACCTCCTGCCATGGTTGATACAATAATAGTCGGCCAACATAATAGAAGCAATGTGGATGTGTACTGTGTACAGGGTTGCTTGACAGCAAATCGAGTCCCAAGATGCGCCTTTTCAACTACACAAAGAGACAACTCAGGGTACAAGTATTGAGATTAACTGTTCTAGCCAAAGTGCGTGCATGACCCGCAGATTCGATTTCAACTACCTCAAGCTTGAAACCTGCAAGCTTCAATATGGAGCAGAAAGCTCAAAATGATATGCAATACATTGAAAACTGTACAATGGTCAATGATCAATGGACGGTTGAGAGTGTCGCTTCCGCCGGGAGAGAAGCAAAAGGCCTAGGTCACAGGTTCGACTCTCGACGACGCCGTAGCCAGCAAATGATACCACCAAATGCCATTTCTCAGTTAAATCATTATTGAAGAGGAAAAATCTCTCAGATACTGGCTTGCCGGGCGGAGACTCAAAGCTCGGTAGAAAATCAAGATTACAGTGATCGAATTTTTGTTTCAAAACCAATTATGCGATAGCTGAAACCTTCAAAAGGAGGACACAAAATTACAAGAAATTGAATGCCTTGCTCACCACACAACCCTGCACGTGCAACTGGTGGACAGATGCATTAATGGACAAAGCCCAGAGGCATAGGAATATGGAAGGGTTTTGGATTCTGAGTGAATTCAGGGCAGCGCAGGTGTGGCAGAACAACAGAGGCGTTATGTCAGGAGAGAGGCAGTGCTGGTCAAGCAAAGGAACTTTTCATCATTCAAGTAGCAGACAGAGTGCATGTTTGTATAAAAGAATATGGAAGAAATAAACTACCCAGGAAGGCCATAAAACAAATGGCTCAAATTACTTATGCAGGGCAGGAATACCCCTGCTCTGATACCATGTTAAACACACATGGGAGAAAGAACAATAGGAAAGATAAAGCATGTGATTACATATTTTTATTAACAGGAGATATACATTTATAGTACTGTTACATTGAAATTTGTCACCATGACTATCTGCAGTTAATATGGCTCCATTAATAGTCATATTATCCTCCTTGTCAAGCCTTATACCTCTGCTCTCC
>APFE030657752.1:2211-55931 GCA_000404065.3 Pinus taeda
ATTCTATGGGGCACAGTAATAACAATATGGGGACAATAGGGGCACAACAATATTAATAAGGGATGAAACTACAATAGTAATGGGGTAATCACTAGTATTATAGGGACACAACAGAAAGCCTCTTTCATTTGTCCCCATGTTGTTATAGAATGCATTCCTAGACTCATGAACCATTTTAATGTTGAGTCTTTTAATGTGGTAGGGAACAATTTTAACTTTTGAGCATCATGCAGATAGTCATACGATCTGCATAATACTTCAAATTCAAAGATAAATGTCTCTGGATCTTTGTTTCTTTTCCTGTGGAAATTAGAAAGAATCGAGGGTGATATATTTTTCATTGTGAGGGTTGTATCTTCACCAAGAATAGGGAATGCATAAGGATCTTGATTTCCTCTGCCTCTACCCCCTCTTCTACCTCTTACTCTTCCTCTTCTTCTTCCTCCAATCCTATCTTCTTCACCATGGACATTGTGTACTTCTCCTTCCCCTTCTTTAGCCATGATAGATTCTTCGAAACTAATATAGTGTTCTTCTAATATTTCTGGTTCCTCTATCAATGGTTTCTCATAATAAGTTTTTGATTCCTCTTCTGCACTAGGAACTTCTGTTTTTTCTCCCAAAATTTTCTCACCAGTGGAGGATAGAAATATTACTCCTGTAGTTGGGGATGTAGGATTTTCTTCAATTACAGCTTTAGTAAGGAAGTGGGTGAAGTTCTAGATTGGATTGTTGATCTTGAGATTTTAGGAAGCCTTTGTCGAACTCTAAAAGGAATTTGGGTTTGAGTAGGTGGTGTGGATTCTTGAAGTCTAGGTGAAGTAAGTGGATTTGTGGGAATTAAACTTCTTCATCACCCTGCAAATCTACCTCTAGAGTCTCTATCCTTATGCATATCATGTTTTGTTTTTTGTTTTTCTTAACTTCTATTTGTACTTCCTCGACAACGATGCCAAAATGCTTGGCCAATTTAATGTCTTTAAATTGTCAATCATAAATTGTCAACCAGGGTGTGTAGACTGAAAAAGTACATATACACTATATATGCTAAAAGTTATTATTATGTCGTTATGTTCCTGTTAAGGTATAAACTTAAGATTAACATGGAGATGGTGTCATTGATTATATTAATTTCTCGATCCCTAAAGTTATCAACTAATTCCTTAAGAGTTATTCTCTATTGAATTAGTTTATGGATGGTATGAGAGTGCTTCTAACTTTTACTTGTGTTGAATTATTTGGGTTTTTTATCTTAAGTATTTAGGTTGCAGCTCTACTTCACTAAGAGAAGTCTATTCCATTAAACTAAAAAGTATTGTTTGAATTCGATTGTCAAGAAGAAGGCTCTCACACTTTTACTTACTCAGTCTTATCCAAACAAGACATTCTAAGCAACATCTATACTTATGGAGCAAACACAACTAACTATTCTAGATAAAACAATGATGAAAGCACTGTGTTATACCAGGTAGAAAACAATTCAAATAGAAAATTAATCTACGTATAAAGCAATTGAATGTACTCATGCATGCAACGATTCACTAGTGAACTCATCATATTGCATTTCTCATACAAAAACAGAGTATTCAAAGGAATGAAAAGAAATTGAATTGCATTTGGTTAATGACCTGTCACTGTTGTAGGGGCCCTCCACAAATCAGTCCATAATCTCCAATCAACGTAATGCATACACACACAAAACCAGTTCTATTGCTTTATAAAAGGAATTTAACAAACTGTCTCAAAATTACATCATCTTACGCACACCAAATAATAGTGCGGTCATGGTTTTTATAGCAAGCCTTTAACATAACAATCATGAGTAATTTAAGCCTATATATCTTTATTCTAACAAGCTATATTGCTAAACCTTCGATTTTCTATTTCAAAAGCAAATTGATAAGGTTTTGATGAAACTCGAATTTCATTCCAGTGACGATCCTGTGGTTGACTTTTGGGTTTGACTGTGATATCATGCACTCATCTTGACGAACTAGTTCAAGGGGATAAGAAGGGATCCATGTTGGGGCATTTCCTATCCATCTGTATACTTTGTCGCTAACCTGGAGCTTTTGAACCTTGCAAATAATGGAGACAGCTACATAAATCTGGATTAGTTGCGAAAATGGACCAATTCTGTAGCCAATTGCATTCTTTAACAAAACAATAGGGCATATCATCAAACATGAAGAAGAATACATATCATTACTTACTTTTATCAAAACTTCGAGGATGTGGCATTATTTAGGTGGAAAATGTAGGAAAAGAGAGGAAACATAGGCAAAAAGGGGTGTCATGGTAAGAAAATCTTTGGACTCTACAATCACCATAGAGGACACTGCCAAAATATTCTTTGAATCAGTATGGGTACATTTTGGGATCCCGCAGACCATTATAGCATGTTCCTGAGCACATTTGGGTCAATGCTTTGGTCATTATTGAACAACAAGCTCACCAAATCAACTGCATTGCACCCCCTATTAGAAAATCAGAAAGGCAGAAATATTTTCTTATATAGATAAAAAATTGTGATTCTTTTATCTTTATGTTCTTCTTTTATCTTTTAGTTCATAAATAAATTACCAAAACAATAACTCAAGGACAACAAATGTAGGTAAACAATCAAGGAAAAATAGATATCTAGGGGAAAACCCAGTCAACAATTCTTCCTTCAATAGTTTCTCGAGATAATCCAAGACTCTAGACCTAGACATATACTTCCTCCACACCAAGTCAACCCTCAATCTTTTTTGTAGATGATAACCCTTTCAAAGCAACTTTCACCTAGCAGCATCAACAACAGCTTCGACCCAGTAGCAGTAGCAGCAACAACTTCGACCAAACTTAGAAGACTTCGATCTCCCTTGATACCCTTCAATACTGAGTGAGAGTTGTCCAAAAATTTCTATCTCAAGGTCTTCTATCTCCTTCCAGAAACTTGCACTTCTTTCCAACTCCTTTTCTATCCCTTTAGCAACTTGACACTTTTTCAACTTCGAGCTTCAGAGATCGAACTATGTGAGAGAGAATGAGATACTCCAAATGAATTCGAACTACCTTGTATTTATATCATTCAAGGGAGGTCAAATTACTTATCTTGAGGCCAACTTGGTGTGGAGGAGACTAAATTTATTTTTGACTCAAAAATAATTCTTTTTATATGATTCAAAAGCCGAAAAAGGGTGTCTTTTAATGTAGAATGACTCTAATGACTCAAAATAAATCCTATAAGTCCTGAATCGAGACTTTGACCTAAAACATGGTGACCCAAGCATGAAAACCATGCTTTAATAAGTCATAGAAATAATAATAAAAATATTTTCTTCATTTTTTTGATAAGTACATCTCAAATACATTTATGAAGAACGAACCTAGTTACATATTTCAACACTCCCTCTTAACTAGGAAGGTATTCATTAGTACAAGTACAAGGAAGATCTTAGAACACATGAACCATGACAAATTTTAGGCAATGTAATTCCATGAACTAGATTCCTGACCAGGGAAATCTATCTAAGGTCCTCCAAGAGTTTTATGCACCGCAATGCCATGGACTAGATTCCTGACTAGGGAAATCTTTCCAAGTGGGACTAAGATGGACTAAAGTTTTTAGCCTCTCAAGGAACCATCAATCTTACTAACTAACCATCAACCCAAGGATCTAGGTGTGTATTCGAGGTCAGAGCTCCATGATCAACACCACCCTCCCTAATTCAGGAACTAGACATCAACACAAAGTACCCACCACATGTCCTCCCAGGCAATGTCTTACACACAAAGCCTCAACTTCCTGATTATTCCAATCGGCAATAAATCCCCCCCGCTCAAATAAATCGGAAACAAATATCTCCCAATCACACTGATCAACAACTCTAAGCATGTAAAACATGCTATCAAACTTTCGAGAGATTTACCTGTACAAACAAAACCCTAACCAATAATAAAATTTCAAATGTACATAAATATATACAAACCTTCAGGGTATTCCAAACAACTTGATGTTGCTTCTCAATTTTTCATAGTAGGATTTTAGAGCTTTCCAAATGAATCTTGATAGAATATTCCATACAACTTCCTTTCCTAGAAACATAGATCTAGCTTCTTCTTATCTCAACAACCCTTCAAAATACATTCTCCAATTTTTTCTTTCCATCATGACTATGATATGCCCTCCCTCTCAACTTGGGACTTGTTTCCATGAAGCCAAGAGTAATGTGTCCTTCTCTGACTTATGGCCTTCACTATGACTTACGAATATGAGTTTTGGTCTAGTGCATGAAAAATGAAGTAGAGAACCATATCCATCACTCCTTCTTAACTAGGGAGGATCTAATCATTCCTATATGCAATCTCCCTCTTAACCTAGGAAGATCAACTTATTTTCTATAACATTGGAGAACCTTTCATGGCTTCCATCCTTCTCATCAGAGTTATCATGATCATGATCATTCACATCATGCTTATCACATCAATTTTACTTCATGAACATCTTCACCATGTTTGAAGATTATGTACTTGCACAACTTAGATAACAAGTACAACCAAATCTATAGAAGCATGAATTTAACCATATCAAAATCATGGAAACATTCAACTTTAGACATCAAAATACTCAACTTTAGTTACACACAAGAGACACATACTCTTCATCTTCTTGCTAGGGTTTTTGTTATAAACCCTAAACTACTTCATCAAGACTTTGAGTATTTCACAACCACCTTTATTACATATAGGGTTTCAATGTTTCTTCCAGAGGTATGACATACCCTAATACATCATATGGAAAATCCTAAAAACAATTCAGACAAATATAGATCTACAATATATCTAACAACTTTCAGAATTCATATGTTATACTTCCTACTAGGATTTCATACATACCCTAGATGAGATTTCAACAATCAAAGCCAGTCACAACTCAATCAACATTATGACTAGCTTCCACTAGGATTTATTGTAAACCCTAGATTTTTCTTATTCCCAACAATCATAACTCAAATTCACAGTCCAAAAATCTTTCCCAAATCTCAAATTATCACATTGTCATCATATATCTTTGATTGGGACTTCTACCAAGGTTTAGTTACAAAACCCTATAATTCACAAATATTATCATCCTCGAGAATCAAACTTCGACTAGGGATTAGTTCCAAACCCTAGGACTCATGACCATCAATAATTAGTTCAACTCATATATCTAGGATTCCATCGTCATGCATAAGCATACCATAACATGTGTTAGTCAAACCCAACTACACAAATATGAATAAGAGTTAGACATATAACAAACTTGATCAAACTAGGGTTCGATTGGAAAAACACACATAGGCCAAGGATTTCATTTCTAGGACATTATAAGGGTCTTGCTTATACACCCTACCAAACCCTAATGATCTAGGGTTTCAATACAAAACATAGTAAACACTAAATTACCAATTCTTCAAAGGTTCAGGATTTGAGACATTACCACTCAACCCTAAAAAGCTATGGTTTCCCTAACCATGTCAAAGCCCAAAACATGACATCATAAAAGCATCAAGCATATTCTCTAGACTTCAACAATAACCATAAGTAGGCTAGGGTTTCACACATTATCATTGACATACCCTTAAGTTAGGGTTTTAACAATGAACCTTTCTATGGTTCCACAAGAACAATCAAAGATATGAGGAGGGTAGATTTATCTAATTATGAATCACACAATCAAGAATATTTAAGATTAAGGAAATCTAGACACAGAGATGTTAGTAATAGTTGATCAAGAATGAATATGGAGAGAACAAAACTTGTAATTCAAAACATACCTCTTGTTTCTTAAGAAACCTTGTAATTCCAATGCTTTGACTTGTGAGACCTTCTTCCTGGGGGTTTTCAGCAGGTTTTCCTAAACAAGGAAAATACGAGTAGAAATGTGATTAGTATTTAATCCAAGCAAAACTAGATAAGTAAGACAAACCAAAAATGAAACTGATAATGAAATACTTATCTTTGGAGGTTGGTGGGGGCTCCCTCCAAGCTTGAGGGATACCTATAACCTTAAGAACAAAAATAGAAAATGTTTTTCCAAAATATGTTAAACCTACAAATACTAAAATGATAAAATAACTAAAGTTTAGATCAAAGGACTTACTATTGTAAGTCCCTTATATCCAGTTCTTCGGTCTTAGTCTTCTTTGGGGATCCTTCTTTAGGTACATTGGCTTGACCTCTGCTTCTTTTCCTGTTCTTTGGATTGTCAAGACAATCACTTCTGTAGTGACCCATCTTGTGGCATTTTTAACATTCTATCTTGGACATATCAACCTTCATTCTTGGCCCTCTTAACTTCTTGGAGTGTCCTTTATGATTTCTACCATTAGTGTCATAGCCAATATCTCCAATTCTCTATACTTCACCTTGTCTGCATCATTGGATTCTTTGGTAGGTTTCTTCACCTTTCCTTTGACCACATCTAAGACCTTGTTCTTTTCAAGAATGAGGTCAATCCTCTTCTTCCAATACTTGCATGTTAGAAAATCAGAAAGGTAGAAAGATTTTCTTATGTAGATAATTAATTGTGATTTTTTTTATCTTTATGTTATTCTTTTATCTTTCAGTTCATCAAGAAATTACCAAAACAGATCAAGGACAAAAGATGTAGGTAGATAGCTAGGGAAAAACCCCTATCTAGGGGAAAACCCAGTCAACAATTCTTCCTTTAATATTTTCTCGAGATAATCTAAGACTCTAGACCCAGACAGAGACTTCCTCCACACCAAGTCAGCCCTCAATCCTTCTTGGAGATGATAACTCTTTCAAAGCAAATTTGACCTAGCAACATGGGCAACAACTTTGACCTAGTAGCAGTAGGAGCAACAACTTCGACCAGACTTGGAATACTTCAATATCCCTTGATACCCCTCAGAACCGAGTGATAGTTGTCCCAAAATTTCGATCTTGAGGTCTTCTATCTCCTTCCAGAAACTCACACTTCTTTCTAGCTCCTTTTCTAGCCCTTTACCAATTTTTTCACTTTTTTAGTGTCGAGCTTTAGAGATCGAACTATGTGAGAGAGAATGAGATCCTCCAAATGAATTCGAACTACCTTGTATTTATAGCCTTCTAGGGAGGTCGAATTACTTGTCTTGAGGCCGACTTGGTGTGGAGGAGACTAAATTTATTTTTGACTAAAAAAAATTATTTTTACATGATTAGAAAGCCCAAGAAGGGTCTCTTTTAATTTTCGATGACTTAAAATAAATCCTATAAGTCCTCAATGGGGACTTTGAACTAAAAAATGATGACCCAAGCATTAAACCCATGCTTTAATAATTCATAGAAATAATAATAATAATATTTTCTTCATTCTTTTGATAAGTACATCTCAAATACATTTTAGAAGACTGAACCTAGTTACATATTTCAATAAAGATTTATGGTCAAATAGAAGTCGTCAACAAGATGATCGTGCACATACTATGCATGTACAACTCCAAGCATCCACGAACATGGGATGAGATCCTTCCTTATGTGTAGCATAACTGCAACAAATCTCTTCATAGCTCGACGAGATGAAATCCCTTTCAAGTGGGTATGGGATTTCAACCATTGTATTTGATTGATGTTGTTATGCCTCATGCAACTACACAGGAAAAATATGGACATGTACATTATGAGGCTAATAAAGAAACCAATTTTTTTTAACACATCTAGCACATTCACTAGTAGGTTCATGACATATTGGATAAATCCAATGCCAAGTACAAACAATGACACAATCAACATCAGGTGCCACATAATTTTCATGTGCGCTGTTTTGAGGCCCTAAATGACATTTTGTGGAAAATGGGCAAACTGGTAGCTTGTAACATGTTTTTCCAGACGAAATTCATAGTCCTCAGATATATCTTTCTAGAGAGGTATCGTACGTGTCAAACAAAGATTGTATGCCAAAGCTACAACCCCAGGAAGTTGGTGTACCAACTAACCCCAACAAGGCACACAAACTTTTAGCACTTCATCTCCTAGGGTTAGGTTTTTGGATGTTTAAGGTTTTCACTTGTTTCTCAATAATAAAAATGCCTGCGAGACTCATTGTAACATAGATTTCAGAGACATGTAGCCATCACATCTCTTCTCAGTGATAACCTACCATCACCTGAGCTAGTTTATTTCCATTTTGCATGTAAACAATTGTCAATATTTTGTTATTAATGAATTAAAGTTCACTTTTTGTTGTAGCTCTATGTTTATATTTGAATTTGTATTTCATTTCATTCTTGCATAAATAAGGATCAAATTTCCCACAGGGGTTTGAACATCTAGGATCTTCAACTTACAAATAGTGCCTTAGGAGCCAAACTTTTGTGGAGGATAGGGGAAGGGGAAAAGAGTTGGTGGAAAATAGTGATGACCAAAAATATATGGGTAAGAGAAGGAATCTAAGCCTAGATAGGGAGCCACTGGGATTGAAGGGTGCAATGATTTGGAAACATTGTGTTCGAGTGTATCCACTCATCAATGACTCATTATTCTGGATACTAGGGAACATGGAAAGAAATTAAAATTTTCTCAATTTGACCAAGGAAAAGTCAAATTGAGAGTTTCTTGCTACACTTTTCAATGCTCCCTCTTAACAAGAAAGGGATTTTCAACCACCCCTATCCTACACATATGGAATTCAAACTTCTCTCTTGACAAAGCCTATGTTAAGATGTCAGCATCTTGTTCCTTTGTCGGAATGTATTGTAGCAAAATTATCCGCCTATACACACAGTCCCGCAAATGGTGATACGAAATATCTATATGCTTGGATCGATCGTGAAATACTAGATTCTCAGAAAACCGCAATGCAACTCTGAATATCACACTAGATCATAGTTTGATCCTTCTCCAAACCAAAGAGTCCCACACGCATATTTCTCATCCAGATAGCCTCACATGTTGCTTGACTTCCAACCATGTATTCTACTTCTACCAAGCTGAGCGCCACAGACCTCTGCTTCTTGCTATACCAGGAAACTGTTGCGGATCCAATACTAAAAATTCCACTTGATGTACTCTTTCGGTCAGATGGAATCCCTACCCAATCTGCATTTATGAATCCACACAACTTCCTCCCACTATCCGTCTATACCATAATCCATATTGGGTAGTGCCTCTAAGGTACTGTAAAACATGTTTCGGTTCCTTGCAATAAAATTTGGTTAGCATAACCATAGTTTGGCTTAGTTGGTTGAATGCATAGCACATATATGGTCGTATGTTCATTAGTTACATTAGTGAACCCATTATCTGTCAATAAATGGTAACATCCACCTCTTCACCTAAAGTGGAATCCTCCTTCCTCCACTTGGTCATTAGAGGTGTCTCCATAGGCTTACAATTTTCCATGCAAAATATCTACAGTATCTTGTTGGCATATTTTCCTTGAGACACAAACAATTCCCCATCACCTTGCCATACTTCCAACCTGAGGAAGTAGTGCACGAGACCCATGTACTTCATCTCAAATTCCTTTGCAAGGTCCTCCTTGCAAGAGTTGATCAACTTCTCATCACTTGTTAATACTAAATCATCAACATATAAAACAATGGTAAGAAATTTACCTTCTACTAAAATATGATAGAGGTGTGCAGTCGCTTCAATTTTGGTGAAGCCCAAACCAGTGAGATAACTGTCAATCCTGGTGTACCAAGTTCGGGATGCAAGTTTGAGAACTTACAATGCTCACTTGAGTCTACAAACATGAGACTCTCGATCAAATGTCTCAAAACCTTCCGGTTGCTCGATGTACACTTCCTCCTTAATAACACCATTGAGAAATGTTGGTTTTACATCCATCTGGTGGATTTTCCACCCCATCTATGCAACCAGTGCAAGAATTGATCTAATGGATGAATACCTTGCTATGGGAGAAAAGGTTTCCTCATAGTCAATTCCCTCAACTTGGGAGAATCCTTTGGCCAAAAATTTGGCCTTATACTTCTCTATGCTTCTGTCTCTTGCATGCTTAACCTTGAAGCTCCATCTAGAAAACACAACTGATTTATCTACTAGCCTTGGTACCACTTCCCAAACACTATCCTTTATAATGGATTCATATTCTTCCACCATTGCATCAACCTAAATTGGTTTCTCAACTTATTCCTTAAAATATGATGGCTCAATCTCTACAAGCTTAGTTGTTAGAGCCATGTAGCTAGTGTACCTCTAAGCTTACCTCCTTTGCCTGCGTAAATTTGAAGGAGTTCCCACTTTCTCTCTCGCATCCCGCACTAGTCTATCAACTTTATTGGTTCTTTTTTTGCCTTCTCTACATGGTTATGCTTAAGTGGATGTCACCACTCTGTGTCCTCTCTGCTCCTCAATTTGTGGTTGTTACACAACTTCTTGAGGCTCTTGCTTTGGAGCAACAAGCTCCTCTTCTGGTGGGATCTGAAGCTCCCTCTAAAGAGAGCACCACATCACTTTCTCCTCATCAAAATTTACATTCCTTCGCACAACTGTTATTCTGAGGGAAGGTAAGTACATATGTAATTATGTGGATTTTCAGTGTAACCTAGAAAACTCCCAACTTTGTTGTCGACTCAATCTTCTTCCTCAAATATTTGGAGACATGGTAGTAAATAGAGGCTCGAAAAATCCTAAAGTGAGACACATCCGAATTTCTCCCCAAGAAAGCCTCCTTCGTTGTAATCATACCAAGAATTTGATGAGGACTCCAATTCTGCAAGTAAACTGTTGTGTTACATGCCTCTACCCACAAATGTAGTAGTAGGCCTCGGTCATGTAACATAACTCTCACAACTCCCACAATGCTCTAGTTCTTCCTCTCAGATACCCCATTTTGTTGTGGGTTGTGGGGTATTATCAACTCTCTTTGAATACCTTCTTTGGCACATAAATTCTTGAAGTCAATCAAAACATACTCACCTCCACTATCATTCCTCATAGGCTTCACCTTCTGTTGAAGCCTCGAAATTTGTTGTAACAACATGGGGGGTGACCACCCGATCCAGACCTTAAAGCAACTCCTTTTCCATTTGGAATGGAGGTTCTGACTGGTTCAATTAGGTCGAGTTACCTTCTCTCAATCTCCAATGGCTTCAAAATATGACTTTCATTCACCAATGGAGAAGAGACATCAAATCAGCCCTCTTGTTGATCAGGCAAGAAAATGATCCTTAAGTTAACCTGGGGTTTAGCCAAGCCACAACTAAAGTTTGCCTCTTTGGAAAGAGGACTTATTAAGAATGTAAAATTAATCTAAATGCAAATTTATTCTATAATGCAAGCAAAATGAACTAATTTATAATCCTATCCCAATTAGGCAGATATAGATCTAGTCCAACTAAGAGCAAGATATTTAAATCACTGGGATTTAAATATGTCTGGCTTATAATAAAAATCAAGCTAAAGAAGCAGTTCAATTAACTGACATTATGTATACCAAAACATATTCTATTCAGAGACCTCTTAACTAAAATAATAAACGAACAACATTTAGGAAGAAATTCACAAAATGATATTGATTGTTTAATCAATAATTTGAATAATTAAACAATAATATGAGGAAGTAGTTCACACCATATCACTATTTGTTAAACCGGTATTAAAGGACAAATCTCTGAGTAAATAGTTACTCAGAAATCAGAATTCAACTCATAAGAGCAGAGATAAATAATAACATATGATTGAGACAAATTACTGATACCGACAAAAGTGCACAAATAAGAATAAAATGACACATTCCTGCCATCATAAAATGAAACTAGTATTTAAAACAATAGTATTAGAAATACCAATTTATTGAATCCATTTCTCTAGCTCTAGTCTACAACAATCTTTTACATTGCTTGAACTTCTGCTTTTAAAACAAGAGTTGCAATAGTGCAAACTCTGCCCATCATACATAATTCAGAATGCAAAAGAAAAATCTTCAATAATCCCCAGATCTGAGATTTTATCTCCTCCCACCTACAGTTCTAAATTCCTATTACAGAAGTATTTTTAGAATTGCAGAATTGCAGAGGAGAGAAGCTCATAATACATTCTACAATCTTTTATTTATAATATTTAAAAAGGAATTCTCAACAAGAAAGAAAATTTGTTAAAGAAGAAATATCTTTAATCAATTTTCGTTGGCTCAAAATTCCACTCTTCTATTGTTGGAGCCTTCTCATTGATTGACATTCTTTTATCTTCACCTCTTCAACTGTTTTCCTACAAAACAAATCAAAACAAAATTAAAATACAAAAATATAATCAAAATGTTAAATTTGGAATTAAAAGAAATCCAATCAAATTCAATTAAATAAATAATTGAAAAGGAAATTTGAGATTTCTATTAATGCCTGTGATGATCTAATTGGCCAAAGAGATTATTGACAAATGGGTCTGCACTCAGAAGAAGTCGTGGGCAAATAAGAATGCAGAAAATAAAACTCAGAAAATTGATTTTGTTAAAAAATCGGAGCTTGATCTTCTACTGGATTTTATACCCAATAGATGATAAAAACATGGAAATGAAACCATTTCAGAAATATTCTCCATGATTTTATCTTTTCAATGAGCTATCTTGGGCCTCATTTGGCTAAGTAAAACTTCATTTATGAGCTTCTAAAGTTAATGAGTCAAAACTGCCAAAATTCTAGAATTTTCGCTACCTGGACTAAAACTCAATTTTTTTTTAATTAAAATATAATCAAAATTAGTTATATTTAATTCTATAATTCTATATTATTAATTAATTAATGCTTAAAATTGTAATATTTATTAATTTAATTTAATTACAAATTTAGTTAAACAGAATTAAACTAAATCTAAATTAATTAATATATTATATTTATATTATTTAATTTTGAATTATATTAAATTATAATATAAAATTATATTATAATATAAATATTATATTTTAATATAATAATTCAAATCTTATAAAAACAAATCATTAAAATCAACCAAGTACCAAACTAGTTAAAACAAAAGAACATGTGAATATGATAGGAGTGAGTGAGTTTTTTAATGAAGGAGAGAAGGGAGTTAATGGGAGAGAGGCTTACGTGAGGTTATGGAGGGATAAGGTGGAGTAAGGTGAGGGTGAGTGGAGTATGACGTGAGGGTGAGTGAGGTGGAGGTACAGGGGGCAAAAGGAGCTCAAACAAAAACTTTATGTTAAATTTTTTTAACCTCTTGTATAATTTTAAATTGGTAATCACAAGTTTTTTAATTGAAATTGAGGTGCTGGAGTTTTTTTGTGATATGTGATATCGCAATATCGCATCACACTTTTATTTCGGCGACTTTTGGAAGGAAGGATTTTATGAGAACTGGGGCCTACATTAATTAACAATTCTACAAATTGAACTATAGCCACTTTGCAATTTTGGGGTTTTGGGTTTGGCAATTTGTTTTAAAATAACAATTTGGAGCAAATTACCAAGATCCTGAAATATGATTTCATCCGGTGTATGATTTATCTAGGTCATTTTGTAGGACCGCTAGGGAAAAATGAAAGAATATTAGTAAAAACTAAATAAGAGTTAATATTTACAATGAATGACCATTGAACTTAATTAACTATGAAAAATCGAAATATTATACATTTATTTACATTTTTATTCTAGGTGAGAAAATGATCAAACTTCAAAGGAGTTCCATTTACAACTGGTT
This sequence comes from Pinus taeda, assembly GCA_000404065.3. NCBI lineage: Eukaryota > Viridiplantae > Streptophyta > Pinopsida > Pinales > Pinaceae > Pinus > Pinus taeda. The sequence continues at coordinate 15,865 of APFE030657752.1, forward strand.
GATCAAATGAGTTGAAACAAGTATCGATGGAAAGCTTGTAAAAAGTCGGATTCAATGAAACAATTAAAACATGAATCCGAAGAAAACTAAAAAATGAAAAAATTGTAAGACAATTAACTTAAATGAAAATCATAAAAGATGCTTAGCAAAAAATTAATGGAAAGGGTCCCCATTACTTCAAGTAATGGGGTGTGTTGGGTTTTCCCTACAACACCTTCTTTCCCGTCTCTTTCTCAACTATTGCGTTGAATTCTACAAACTTGCAGAATGTCTCATCCTTCTTCCCTATCAGGAAGATCCAACACTTCCTTGAGAAATCATTAATAAAAACAACAAAATATTTATCTCTGGTAGTGGAAACTGTTGAGAAAGGTCCACAAACATTAGAGTGGACTCTTTCCAAGATTGCATGTGCTTTATTGTCTCGATCATGGAATGTGGATTTTACATACTTCCCCAAGGTACAACCTTTGCAAACATCTATTGCTCAAGTGCTCCTTTAGGGAGGCCAATGGTTATTTGCTACATAATCTTCAAGGCACTCAGCTGCAAATGGCCCAATTTCCTGTGCCAAAATTCACCGACATCACGACTCTGCACTTTCTCTACCTTACTCCTTAATACAACACAGTCTTCCACATCAAGTTTATACAAGTTCTTCACATGAACCCCCATCTACTTCACCTGTCTAGTGGTTATGTGTCTCAGGAATGTTTCCCATTGCTAAAGATCACATCATAACCACAATCTTCCAAAACTGTTATAGAGATGAGATTATTCTTTAGGCATGGGACAAACATGACATATTTGAGGCAAAGAGGCAATCCTGACTCCCTCTTAAAGGTTACTGTACCGATCCCGATAGCATTGTACCTTCCGTCGTCCCCAAGCTCAATATGCATATGGAGATATTTCTGCTCCAGGTCACTGAAAAACTCTCTACACCCTGTCATGTGGAACAAGGCACCTGAGTCCAAGTACCACACACTCCCCATCATCGTGCTATCCGTGCATATGATAAGGGTGAGATCTAGCTCGAACTGTGAAGCCAAAGCTTCACCTCCTCCTCCTCCTGAGTTCTCTTACTAGACTTTTTGTGTGGACACTTTGTAACATAGTGCCCAAATTCATGACAATTGGAACATTTTATTTTGGATGAGTCTTTCTTCTTGCCTCCTTGGCTAACATCTAGTTTGGTTTGTAATTTCTTCCCTTTGACCTTCTTTTCCTTTCCATCTAGTGCACAATTCTCTTTATCCTCTCCCTTGGATGAGGTTCCATCTCTGGTATTTCGCTTGATCTCTTCTTGTACCAAATCAAACCACAAGTGTTCCCGATTCAGTAATTTCTCCCTCTTGTTTGCCAAGTCCTAGTAGTTATGCTATATTTTGGGAAGGCCTAAAAGAGTTAGGCTCGCCAGGTCATCTTCTGCAACATTCACACCAACCCCTTGAAGCTCATCGTGAACTTGTGTAAATCTGTTGAGATACTGCAGAATAATATCATTCTTTTGCATCTTGATATTTCAAAGTTTGTCTTTGAGCACTATTTTTTTATGTTCATCGCTATTCTTTAATAGCTCTGTTAGTGCCTTCCACATTGCGAAAGGAGTTTTTTTCCCATGGAGATTTAAGACAATGTGGTCTTGCACTCGCTCCAAGATTTACATCTTTCTACCATTGAGCTAGGTTCTAGGCATTAGGTGATCATGTGTTTGGAATGTCTGTCTTGACATATTCCAACAATCCGTTGTCATCAAGCACTACCTCCATGTGATCCTTCCAGGCAATGAAATTCGAGGTGCATTCCAAGGCATATTCTAATCTCAGTCCATTGAAGTTCATCTTCCCAACTCTAAAGAGATCCTGCTACACTGAAGCTGCAACTTCAGACCTCTTGAAGAATAACTTTGTAATTCTTATTCTAATATGAATCCAACTCCCATACCATGTAGAATCATATGGTGGTAGAATTGCAATTGCTCAAGAAATTTAATCTAAATCAAGAGACACAATTCTACTTTACTACTCTATGGAAATTAATTCACAATTTAGAACAACATTCGAAGACATGTATCATTAAATACACAGGTACACAAATATTTCTAGGGGAAAGCAATTGCTAAAAACCCCTTAAACATGTTTGCATTAATAAAGTGAATTGAGAAACAATTACAATTGTGATCTCTCATTCTGAGGACAAACCACAAGAGTAAACTTGTTCTCACTCTTCTTGCACCCACGCTTCTTGCACTCACTCCTATTTCCTCGCGCAAGTCTTGAGGAAAATAGGCCGCTATTATTTAGGAATTTCCTCCAAATTGATTGCGCAATTCCCAAGGATTGATAATTGATTGCATGCAACACATGTACACTTAACATTATTTACAACTGATGTTACATTGCCTTGGAATCTACACCACAGTTGGGGAACTCGAATTCTCTACATGCATGAGCTATTTTTAGTTGATTGGTCAATTAAATGGATGATCACTGAGTTAGACTATTGTCCCACTGCACAACTAACCTTCCACTAGTTCCATCAACCGTTAGGACTAGTTTATCTAAAAACAACTGGAAATAACTAACCTTGATCGCTACAAATTATCAATGACACATGCTTAACTAAAATCCGAGCCCCCTAACTCGAATTTACTAGGCTAACTGAGTGACAAGAGCCATGTCACCTTAGTTAACTGCCTTCAAGTTGTCTGCTATTTTTCTCAATTTGACCATGGAAAAGTCAAATTGATACTTTTTTGCTACACTTCTCAACAATTGACTGGTTATTATGAATTGATAAAAGGGCTCTCGTAAATTGGATGAAACAGACAAGAACGTATTGTCTCTCCTTCGACAACATGTCAAGAGGAAATCTAGGAGAAACAAGTGTCAGACACGTCATCTAGCACCCTAAAGGAGCCTAGTTCTCAAATTTGCCCTCAGACTTGGGACAACATCAAACAATGAGGGAAAATCCTCAACTCTTTGCATGAGACTATAACTTCTCAAGTCAAGGAGTCAGGAACTTATCAAAGTTATTAGCGATTCAAAACTCCTAATCGATAAAATCAATAAAGGGGCGATGTCCACAAGAAATAAACTCAACTACTATCTTCGGAAAGCACTCACCATAGCACACCACTTCGAAAAAGTTGCTTAATTTCACGTTCTTCATGATCTAAACACCTCAATAGATGATCAAGCCAAATTTGCTTCTTCCCTCTTGACAGGGGAGCACCACTTGGGATGATTTGTTGTTGCAAGGAAGTTGCTCATTTGGAGCAAGAGGAAGTGGAGACCTAGAAGTCCTTGTGTGATTTAGTATGATCCTGGCAGTGAGAGTTCAAGAGGCTAAGGGATGATATTAGGCATGTAGAAATTTGAATAATATAACACTTATTCACAGAGATTATCCTGATTATACACTATTTGCAGAATGCATGCATAATACATAACCTCCTCTACATTGATCATCAATTTGCGGAATTAAAAAAAAAATCGCATGCGCACATTGAAACATCAATCACACATATCAACACAGTATGTAATGGGGAAAGCATACAACTGAAAACCCCCAACTATCTATATATTATAATGATAGAGAACATGTAACAATAAATAGTAAAATACTCCTCACAAGTACTCAGTACTATCTCCACACGCTACACATAAATTAGCTCAGATCTGAACAAGTCATGGGTTCAAATCTCCTCCACTGTTTGCATGCCTCTACTCCATAATCCAAGTTGAGAATAGATCAGATCCAAGTTTGAATTCCCCTAGCTTGTACTGCGCAATCCTCATTGGCAATCTCAATCAATGATTGTGCAAATCTCATGCACAGCTATAGTCACAACTGATAGTAGTCTCACCCTTTCACCCACCTCTAACACTTGTCTCCATTGAGCTGTCCATGCACTGAGTTAACTGATGTATTCTTTAGTTGATTTGTGATTTAATAATTAGTGAATTAATTAATACTTAATTCACACCACTCATCACTAGTGTATTTGTCAGTTAGACTAAATACAACTAGTTCAACTAAGTCAAACTATACACAACTCCATCAACTCCTCAATCAACTCCACCAAACTCAATCACTTGAGTTCTAACTGAAGTCCATCATGCAATAGCTCAACTAACCCATAGGAAAAGCATATTTCCTTCTATCAGTTGCATGTGCCACATCCGTAGCTCGAACTAAAGTGTTGCAAGAGGATAAGATAATGTTTATAGTCCAAATATTATTAAGAGCTAATAATATTCGACTGTTCTATTTTTTGACTGGTAGTCTAAAAATAGACTCCGCCCATATGTATAAAAATAGAGGTCCATATATTTTTACCAACATGACCAATCATCCATAAATAACATCCTGCAACTCATAGGCCATGATCCATATGTCTAAAAATAGACATAGTCTAAAAATAGACTTTGCGCCAAAAATAGCCTACGGGCCCACTTAGTGAAGGCTTCTTCTTTTCACTAAGCTCCATCATCTTGTTGTATTTTCAACATCATCCTCATCTTCCTCCTCCAACCAGAGAGGTAGATCATGTTCTAGCAACGGTTGGGCAGGAGGGTATAGGAGTAACTGTTTGGACATATGCCCATTCTTGATGGTCATGTTCCCAGCCCGATAGGTGATATAAGCATCGACAATAGCCAACCAGGGTCTTCCCTGGATGAGAGGATACCCAGTGAGCTTTGCCTTCAACTGGAGAACCAAGAAATCAGTAGGGTACTCCCAATAATCAATGGATACCATCACATCTTCCACAATCCCCTCAGGGGTCATGGTGGAGCAGTCTACTAGTTGCAATACTGTCGTGGTATTCCTCAAGGAGCCCTGGAGGTTGAGTTTGAGCATGTTGTCCTTTGTCATCACATTAATGGCAACTCCCAGATCAATCAAGGTGTGTGGGATCATGGTGCCATTGATGTGGACATCAACTACTGGGCTTCCAGGGTCCAGATATTTTGGACAGAATACCTGCCCCAACATTAGGTCGGACAGTTGTCCTATGACATTGATGGTTGGGGCATCTCTCTTCTGCCTGCCTCGATGCCTAAAGCACTTCTCTTTGATCAACCTATTGTATATAGACACATCTTTTATGGCTTGGAGAAGTGGTATCTGCACACATAACTATTTCAATTCTCCCAGAAGTTCAGTTTCTTCTGGGGTAGGTTGTGTTGTCCCAGATAGTCTCTCAGGAAAGGGTGGAATTACTTTAGGTTCACTTTCCTCTTTATCTTCCTCAACCTCCCTAGGGGGAGGTTGGCTATCTGGGAGAACCTTCTTAGATGAAAGGTTAATCTCTTAAATCTCCAGAGCATAAGTTGGGCATGATGGTTACCCACTGTATACTTGTTGAGTCTGTCTGTTGTTTAGGTTCGGGTTCAGTTGGGTAGGCATTTGGGGTTGCCTTGGTGGAGCAAGAGGCAATGGTTGCGGTTGAGCAGGTGGAGGAGGCAAAAGAGCAGGAGGAGAGTTGTATTGGAGCCTCCACCCCTAATGAGATGCATTCAACTGAGGTTGTGGTTGAGCATAGGATTGAAATGAATGAGCAGCTGGTTGGGCATGATATTGAGATGGGTGGGACCAAGGAGGAGGCATGGACCAGGAAGGATGAGTAGGAGGGCCCCAAGAAGGTATGGAAGTGACTCGGTTGGGGTTGTAGTATGCTTGAGATTTCGCTTGCATCCCCTGCTAGTATGGTCTAGGTCCAGGTGGTCTCCTTTGGTTCATGAAATAGAGTGGTTCAATGACTCCTTTGGCCCCCTGGTATACAACTTTATGTTCCGAGCAAGGAAGGGCACTTATCTGTAGAATGATCTTCTTCACAGACTGAACAAACCTCTATAGATTTCAATGGACATTCATTCCTAGGATGGCTCCTAGTACACCTAGGACAAAAGATGGACAAAGCCCTCTCTGCTTCCTCTTGTTTCCTTTTGATATGCAAGCTATCCATTTTCATGGCAAGAGTCTGTAGTATCTCACTCTTGAAGTCTTCCATCATGTTTCCAAGTTTGCCTTTGATGGATGAATTGGATGAGGAGGTTCTAGTATGGGTTGACTACCCCTACCTCTCTTTCTGGTTGTGCTAGAATAGTTTCTAAATCCATTCTTTATGTCCTCATAAGGTAGTTGGTAGATGTTTTCTCTGGCCAGTAAATGGAGGGTGTCTAGAAGGTTTTCCGGAATTCCCCTAAGCAAGACCAACTTCAAAGATTCAGGGTCAAGTGTGCACTTGGCCCTTTTGTAACTGAGTTGGAACCTCTCTTCATAATCTTCCAAGGATTCATCACTTCCCATGGTCATTCAGAAGATTTCTTCCTTTGTATCTTTTGACCTATAGTAGTCTCAGTATTTGTTGTTAAAGGCCTATTGCGTCTAAGCCCAAGTTGTGATGCTATTGCTAGGTAACCCCATGAACCAACGCAATGCTACATTCTTGAGAGTAGAAGGAAATAGTTTCAACTTTTGCTCATCTTCTGCATAGTCATAGGTTTGAGAAATGACAACAAACTCAAACAAGAAGGTGTCAAGATCTTTTGTGGTCAAACCATGGAAGTGAGGTAGGGCTGAGGGACTTATATTCTTCATTTTGGTGTCCCCATTGATCTCCCGGATGGGAAAGGTACCCTCTATTCTTTCTCCATTCCCCCTAGCATTTCCGTTTTCAGCCATTGTCTCAGGAGGGATGTTTTCTTCTTCTTCTTCCCTTATAGGTTCTTTGAATATCTCTAGTTTTTCACCTAAAGGTTCTTCTTGATCACTACCACTGAAGAAGAGAGAAGGTTGGCTACGTGATGTAGTGGGGGTGTTGGGCAAGAATTTTCCTGAATTATATTTGTTCCTATGAGGCATGAAAGGAAATCTTTTTGGTTGGTTTTTGTTTTTTCACTGCTTGTACCTGCAAAACTAAAATTGATTGAACAAACAAATTGCAACTAACTGAAATGAACTTGTAGAACTGTAAAGGAAAGCAAATGAAATACAGAACTAAAAGCAAGGAAATGACTAATCTAATTTTGCTGAAATGAAATTTGCAGAATTGAAAATGAAAGCAAATGAAATCTAGCTCTGAAATCAAGGAAATGACTAATCTACTTTTGTTGAAATGGGAATTACAGAATTGAAAAGGAAATGCAGAAACTGAAGGAAATAACTACTCTACTTTTGCTGAAATAAACTACTTAGCAGATTGTTACGATAGAAAATAGAAGAAAGTAGTAATCACAAAATACTCTGACGCTTCCCCAGCAACGGTGCCAAAAAGTAGTGAGTACTAGTATTGCAGCAATAATGTTGCAACTCTTCGGCTTCCTACTTTACTTTTATCAACCTGGTAGTTCGTAACAAACTTGGAAGCAACAACGTTGTATGCACAAGTACTAGTTCTTACTGCAAGTTGTCACTTGGTCAGCTGGCACAAGATCACTAGGAGCTCAAGCCAAATTCTATGGATTCTAGAAGAAGCTCTATATGTGATGAAAGAAAGGAAAGCTTACTCTACAGAGGCTACTCTACTTGCACAAAGGAAAAGAAGGCTGAAATGTAAAGCAAACCTAGCAAACCCTACTTAACCAACTAATCCTACTTTTGCAGAAAGAACTATGAAAACCATGAAATGAATGCCATTACCTCTTCTAGGAAGTAAACAACATCTATTCAAGATATTTCTAGAAGTAAATGAGGAAAAAACATCTTTTTGGATTTTTGTGTATTTTTATATGAAATTGTCATGCATGTAATTTATTTGTTTGTGAATGTGGCAGCGATTAAGTGGTGATGGAGGGTGGTTTTGGGACTTGAGAAGATGTAGGATGGTTTGGATGGGTTCTAGGAGGTCACAGGAGGCCTTTTGGAGGTTTTTCCTACAATCGGACTTCAAACGGAAGCCTACAGGAAAATCTACAGGAGGATGCAGGGGATCTACAAGAGGTCTATAGGAGGATGCCGAGAGCATTTTTGAAGGTTTTGAAGGTGTGAGAATGGGTGGAAAGGGTAGGTGAAGGCTGGGATGATGTGTTAAGGAATCTAGAGGTCACCAAGGATTGCTAGGAGAGGAAAATATGGTCGGGAGAGAGGAAGAAATCCTATGGAAAACACAAAAAGCTAAGGCAGATTTGAGGTGAACTTTTCGACGAACTGTAGGGAATAGATCAAGGAGAGAATGTGATGGATGGTAGGTTGACTTGCTGTGAAAAGAGATTTGCTACAAAAGGACCTGAAAATCAAACAAGGAGATCAATCAAGCAAAGAAACTAAGCACATCAAAAACAGAATTTTGCATCAAGCTAATCTAGACTATGAGCTATGGAAAGAAATGTTGAAAAATGCTATAATGAGAGAAAGCATGGAAGGAAACTTATTGCAAGATAGAAATGAGCATGCTGAAAGAGATATAAAGCAAGGAATTAACCTTCTAACAAACTGTAACGCTATAAATCCTATAGAGAAGGCAAATCTGTGTTTTTTGTGGCAGCAAGAGGGTCTTGGCCTCAGTTGATGGTCCCAAAGGGAGGAAAGGAGGTCAAGGCTCTATTGATTGCCTTTTATATCTTCTCTCTATCACTATTCAACTTGCTATGGAAAAATCAAATGGAAACAACCTTCTAAATCACCAATAGTAACCTATTCTTAACCAAGAAAGAAATTAGTCTAACAACAACTAATTCATAAACTGAGACAAAGCATAGAAATAAAAACAAGAGGAGCTTGGTTGCTTGGATTGGGCCCTAACCCAAGAGCTTCAGCCCTCTGAGGTAACTAAGTTCTAGCTCAAAAAGGATCTCATCTTTATTATCAAAATAATAATAGGATTACATGAAACTGTCAACAAAAGTAAGCTCGAAGTTGAGCAGAACAAAGCTGCAACAAAAATTCGAAAATTTGACTAATTCCCTAATGAGGCCCTAGGCCTTTCTACTTATACAACTGAAGCTCCCAATAGATTCCTTAAAATTAGGGAGGCTTGGCTCCCAAAACTCGAGATAAACATAAGTTATCCTCCACTTGTTCGATTGCCCCCTAGTGCATTGATTCGGTTGTTTGTGCTCAGAGCTGCATGAAGGAGAATTCGAAGTGGGGAATCATAAATGAGGGGGATACCATCCTATAAATCCTCTCCTTTGTCCACTTCGAATTATTGCTGCCAATTGTCCATTAAATCTTTGTATGTGTCTTTAAAATTCAACAAAAATCTGCATTAAACACATATTAGACTCCATGGCAACATAACCAACCCAACTCGCTCCATAAGCATAAAATATAATAAAAAAACATGCAATAAGCGAAGAGAATGGTTGATTAAACTATGTTAGGGGGGAAATGAGCCTATATAATTACCCATTTATGGGGCTCATCAGTTGTAACCCTTGAGGCTCAAGGCACACATCCTTGTATGCTTGTAACAACTCCTCCAATTTTTTTTTATGTTTCTTAATACACCCCTCTAGGGATTCCTTGCCTTTTATTAACTCCACTTTAGACTAACTTTCCCTTAAAAGTAATAAAACGCACTTCTCGCTGGAATAGATCAATTTATTGGCTTGGTTGACAGTTACCAGTGATATCTTCGACTTGCCTTTGTGCACGTTAATGATGAACAATTTCCATCCTTGATGATTTGATATTGATTTTCTCTCCTCATAAATATTGCATTGCATATGTACATGTATGAACTCCCAAACACGACTCCCTATATGTCAAGGGGAACCACATCTAGGTCTATTTCATCAATAAAATCAACACTGATAAAAGATCTAATTTTACATTGTTTTGTTACCTTCAAATCTTCATCCTTATTTACCCATTCCAATGGATATGGATTTGGATGATCATGAACTCCCATTCCCAACTTCTTAATGAGATCTGTTACAATCTGATTTTTCTGTGATCTTGAGTCAAACAAAGCATCAATCTTTGTCTTCTTGACCTGTATTTTTATATGAAAGAGTTTGGTCATTTCTTTCTCTTCATGTTGCTAAAGGATACTCAACTTCACCTCCTTATGTATTGACATACATACAATATTCTCATTCACATCTCGGCTTCTTTCAACTTGGTTACTTGAATCAATGGCCATGAGATTCTTCTTCTTGTTATATTTCTTCTTTTCCATGGGTTTAGATTTGGATGCGACTCCCAAAATTTTCCCTTTGTATGGCCATCAATGTTGCATTGGTTCTAGTGGTTGCTAGGATCTTTGCACTGGTATGTTGTGGCTGCCATATTCTTATCTTTTCCCCTTTTTCTTCTTCTTCCCCTCCTTATAATATTCTTGTTGTGCCTTCTACTTCAATCCGCTTCATTGTGCTCTCTTCAGGCCTATGTTCTCCAAGTATTATGCCTATACACAAGCCTCGTCCACCGATTTAGGTTTGAACAACATCACTTTCTCATGCAGATGGCAGTAGAGACCCCCCAAACACTTAAGGAGTATATTTGGGTTATTTTGAGATATACCCAACATTATAGCCATATTCTTGAATTCTATGGTTTACTATTGCATGCTTTCGCCTGAATTTTGCCTAAATTCATGCCACCAGATCCACCGATCCTCCACGTACCCATTGGAATAAAATTGTGACTTATTGAGGGTTTTTAAATCCGCCCACTTAGTCACTGTAGGTTCTCCATCCAACCTCATAGTTTTTGTGTGGCTCTCCCACCAAGTCAGTGCATGGCCCTTTAATTTTGGCCTTGTGACTGAGATCTTCTACCCTTCTTTGATCTGATAGACACAGAAATAAACTTCTAGTCACTGCAACCAGTGGTTCAGCTTAAAATTGTCGATATTGTCGTGGTACGGTTTGATATTGACTTTTTCTTCCATTTTAAATTGGGACTATTATTGGGTCACAACACTCAAACTGGGTTGATCTTTTTTGGGTCCTAATTTCTTCGATTGGTTCTCTGTTTCTTCCTGATCTGTTGATCCCCGTTATAATTTGTCATCTACATTCAACCCTCATCTTTTCCAAATATCCCCAACTTGTTATTCAAGGCTGCCATGAGGAGGCTTACATTGCGGTTGATATCTGCAACTTCTTGTTCCAACCACATAAACCTCATCTCTGCAGGATCATGAGGTCTGTTTACAGTTTCGTCGCCCATAATTAAGGTTTTATGATTTTCATATTTGTCTATCTAGATCCCTGCAATATCCAAAAAATACCCAAATAAACCTTCTCTAATGCCAAATGATCCATAAATTTTCATCGATATTCCATTGGACATTTCGTCATAACATATCTGATAATATTATATTAAGAATCTAAGATTCTACACTATTACAATTTTATTAAACTTTAAGATCTATAGATTTAGCTATAATTAGTGCATCCATGCAAATGGAAATTATGCAAAAAAGTAGAGAATGAAAAAATAATCTCACACACACATAAGACACAAGATATGATCTCTAGGAAATCATTTCGGGAGAAAACCTAGCTTGAAGGTGAGGTTGCTACGCTCTATTTCTCTGTCTAGAAATATGGTTGCACGTAAAAAGAAGTAATCCCTATGGCCCATGGGCTACTACAGTGTACATATCCGCTCTATGTTATCTACCTCCTATCTCTCCTGGATATCTTTTCTCAACCATGGAACATAATGCTCTTGAAAGATTGGAACGCCTCTTCCTCCTAATGGCCCGGTTATAACACAACCCGATAGCCTACTAGTGGTTAATTTTGACTACATCAACTCTTAACTAGAGTTACAATATAAGCTCTTTTAGAGTATTTTACATCATAACCACGTGGCTAGCCCCTTCCCCATGAATAATTGGGGCTGACTTGGCATCTGTTATCACTCAGGTTTTCCCAGAAGTTGTAAGAAGGGGAAAGGAGGGCGAGGTAACCACAAACCAATCTTTTGGATACGACTTCTAGCCAATCTATACCCAGAGAGGGATCTCTCTGTATGATTTAGCTTTGTTTTGGAAGAAATTAGGCTAGTTATGAAGTTTAGGAGTTTTGTTTGAGTTTTGGTGGTGAGATTCAACAGCAAAGGGGTAAGATTGAGTAGTTCAGGCCATTGGGCTAATGGAGTCAAATAAAATGGCTTAATTGGACTTGGTTTCTTAACAAAAGATGGTTTTACAGAGCAAGATGGTCCAACAGGGAAAAAACAAAGATTTGGAATAAATGGAATGGTTTTCAAAATGGGTGAAGGGAAATTAAGAATCCTTAAATCTATTTGAAAAAAGAGAATTTGAGTTGATTACTAATAAAGAGCAGTTAAGTATTCTTTAAGCAATAATCAAAGTGGAAGAAATAGAAAACAAGAGCAATCAAGATTTCATTGTTTATTCTACTTCATATGAAAACATAGAGAATGGTAACTTTTAAAAACAGAGTGCAATCAAGCATATTCCGAATTAATCATTTTTTTTTATCATTCAGACTTGAACATAGATGATATAAGAAACAAGGAAAACTTTTAACACAAGATATAGATGACTTATTGATCCAATGTTTGATTCAAGAAATCTGTAGAAAGTCCTTTGTCTTAATTCTTTATCCAACAAACCATAAGAAAATTTGATCCAATCAGCACTTTATTCCAAAAAACCAATATTACAACAATGTATATGAATCCACCCCAAAATACTTCAAATGAAGAAGTATTTATACTAATTGTAAACTGAAATATCTTGAAAAAACATCAAGATTAGTTTCACAATTACCTCCAATTGTTTACATTAATAGAACTTAAATAAAGGACATTCAGAACTAATGAATCTATCTGGCACTATTTATATGGATTTATGGTGACAAACAAGAGAAAGTCAAATTTGATAGCAACTCTTAGTTGATGATGAGGCATCCCAGTCACTAACTGCATCCTTCCTTTGTGCATTTTGCCCCAGAAATTCTGCAAACTTAGGGTCCAATGATACGCTTGTATATCTCAATCAGTAATATATATGTAAAAATTGAAAGATTTTTTTTCGATAAGAATGTTTTTGAGATAAACCTCTCTCACTTTCCCAAAATTCATTTCCAACTGTTCACAATATTCTCTGCAAAAAGATGTCAAAAACAGGACTTTGCAAAAACTGAAAAATAAGCTATGAAGACATTCACTTATCTCCCTCTCGGTAATACCTGTGTAAAAAGTGAGATAGGTTTTGGTAGCGTGGCCTATTAGGAACAAAAACCTCTTCCAGTTTCTCGAAATACTTCTTGTATTAGCCATGATAGGTTCTTCAAAACTATGACTTAAACAAGAAATTTATGAAGAATGTACCATTTTTGCTCTAATTTCATCTTTTAACCTTAAACTTCTTTTGAATGTTTTTTCACTTTTACTTTGGATAAACTTCATTGTAGCTGGTGAAAGTGTTTTCATCTTTGTTTAACCCTCAATGTCTTCGTTTTTACTTTTACTGTTTACTATTTACTTTTTACTTTTACCACTCTATTTTTCATCTATCTTCACTTTGACATGAATTTGTATGATATGCTTTGTAACTGTCTTCTTCATTGTTTATCTTCATGCTAGTTGATTTACTTGACTTGGTCTTCAATCTGATTCTCGTTAACCTTGATACACTTTGACTGTTCTTTACTGTGTCCTTTTACCTTCACTGTGTAGTTTAGGTTTTTACTGTTTGTTTCAACAGAAAATTGTTTAATTTCCTGTTTCCTTTACTTGTCTTCTTACTGTATGTTTTATCTTCCATCACTGTTTGAATAGATTTGATAACAATCTTGGAGTAAATAGGTTTTATGACTAGTATTAAGACTATTTATCCAAGGCTGTGGTCTTCTAATCATCTATAAAACAAAACAAACTGTTAAGAAAGCATTGGCTTGCAGGAGAGTTTGAAAAGGTTTCCTTTGAGCTTGAAAGGTTTGTGGAGTGAGTCTAGAATGCTTTTCAGGAGGTAAACCATGCTCGAATCGGTTAACAGAGGCTTCAGGTGGAATAGATGCGTTACATAAGTTCACATAGTAGAATGGGCGATGGACAAGAAAACCTAGGTTCTTGGGGTTTGAACTTTAACGGGAAAACTTTCAAAATATGGCACAAACTGAACAGTAAATGGTTTGTCGCGTAGCAGGTAGGCTGTAAGCGGGATCTATCGCATCGATTTTTGGGAACGAACGGTATTTAGCTGGGAGCCAGTAATTCCATTGGTTGCTTGATGTGTGGCGGGGGTACAGTGTAAAAATTGCTTGGTGATCGCGCATTAACGCGCGGTCACCAAGGGTCACACGATATAAATAACAACTGTCGAATGTGGAGGACTTGATCGGATGGTGGATGGGGGGTGTGAATTGGTGGAGTTTAACTGTGGTAGGCCCGACATAATTAGGAGTTAATTAATCATATCGGGGTTGTTAATATAAGTGGTTGGGGGGTTTTTAATTAACCATGAGGGTTAATTAATCCCGATTAATACTTAGGGGGATTAGGCTGTTAACTAGTTATGGATTAACTAGTTAATCTTATTTAAATGTATTTATGGTTATAATTAACCAAAGCGGCGGAATATATAAAATTTGGGGATTTTTAATATATTTACATATTACGGGAAAGAGTGAAATTGTGCGGGATTTGTATAATACATAGGTTAATAGTTAATATGACATGAAATGTAAAAGTGCTAAGTATAAACATTAGAATGGGTATTTAAACTTAGGCTTAAAGTGGAAAAATGGTTTTTTATGTAATATTGTGAATTTTTCCTAAGTAAAATGGGATTTTACTTAGGAAAATACTTATGAGAGTGAATTAATGATGGTTTAAAGTACTTAGGCTTTTTAAATTATTGGGCCGAGGGTCCGGTCCCTCCAGAAGTCAGAGAAATGCTCTGAGGCCCTCCAATTTAGCAAATACCTTAGTATTTAGGGGAAATTAGTGAATAATTATGGAAAATGAGAAGAGGAATTAGTTATTATGACTTTTCTTTGCTTGAGATGCTTGAGATGTACTATTTTCCTTGGCCTTGTGATGAGCGTGAAAGATTAACACATTTAGAGACATTAATCATCACATATAATTCTGCAACATCAACTACCTACCCTACCTACTTTAACCTAGCATTTTTTCTTCTTTATTTGGGTGCACTTAGAATGGCAAACCCTTATCAAATCTTCCTTTTATTTTACATGGCAAACTTGCCTAAGTCTACACTTATTACATCCAAGGCTCAGATTAGACTGTTGAGCTCCTTTTATTTACTCTACCTATCTACTTATCTGCCAAGATTACACTGTTTGGTCAGATTTTATTCTCTATCTCTAAAACATAGAATTCAAATATGAACTAGCCAAGCTTAAGCTATTTGATTGTTCATTAATTGTGGCATAAATTACAAGCTTCACACAATTGTTTATTGCATAAGAATAAAAAGTAGTAGCATTTAAACTTGCACACTTTCCTTGGTCTTTCTTTTGGTGGGGTTCGCTTTCTTTCACTTTTTTGACCATCTTATTCTTTTCACCCTTTGATTTTTCTTTTAGGGTATACCCTCTTTTTATTTTTTTAAATTTTTTATTTTTTGACAATATGGAAAACCTTTGCAACAAGGAAAGGTATGAACATATTACATAGCTCATCAAGTCAATCATGATATATGACACCTATTGGTATAGGAGCATAACACTGGCTCCACTTGGGGATGGATTTTCTTGGTGGAAAGTCGAGAACAGCAGGTCAGATGGCCTCCGAATGATTTTGACTGAACTATGGAATCTTCTTTTGCTTGTTGCTTTATTTGTATGTATGACAGTAATGTTTATGGAGCTTAGGACCTTCTCTTCGGGCTTCAACTTCACAATCTTACCATCCAATCAACACCAAAACTTTATTCTTCTTTCTTGAATCCCACTTAAGCACCTTGTAACTTAGGTAGGAATCTTCAGTCTTGGTTTTTTTATCAAAATTCTTTTTAACATTTTCCTACACAACTTGAGATCTAACTTGAAACTAAAAGGTGTTACAACCTTCAAACCAAATTAATAAATCATCAAGAACTTAGGGCCTTTTGATTGGATTCATATCTTTAAGGATTTATTTCATAATCTACTGAAAATTGAATTAAATCAAACTGAAATCCTACCTACTTTAATTATCTTTCTAACTACTGGTTAGGTAAAATGAAACAACCAATGCAACCACTCAAGCATCATATACATTGATGGATTTTGCTGCTTGGGCTTGTATGTGATTGAAACTGAGATCCTAAAGTCAAATATAACCTTGTCAACCAAAGATAAAATAAGTAAATACTAGCCCTCCTTTGTAGGCTCCAAAAACTGTACAAAAGGATCCTCCAAAATGTGCACACTATTTTTAAATTAATTCAAACAACTATATAATTGTTTTGGATAGCCTTCATGCCATGAAACTGAAATGCCACTTTTATCTTTATCACCCTGCATGTTTTGAGATGAGCATTGTGATGATACTCCTATTGATTGTAATGTTTGTCTGGTGAAACCATTATTATCTTTATTTTGACTCTCATAGTCTGTTAATAGAGAAAAATTATGATTTCCTTCATCATCCAACCTATCAACTATTGGATCATAAAGAACTTGGAAGGATTGTCGCAACTTATTACATATAGGTTCAAATGGAACTTCATAGATTTCTACAAGTTGTTCCTCCTTTTCTTTAAAAATTTTATACCACATTTCCTTTAAAAATTGAAATGATTCAAAACAAAGAGGCAGGGAATCAACTTGGATCATTTGATCATATGTTCTGGCTTCCAAGTCTTCTTCTGCTACCTGACATTCAATGGCATTTTGGGGCTGCAAATCTAGATATGAGAAGTCTTGAACAAGAATTTTACTGCCCTCTAAATAGTTAATATCAAGACTTGTTGACATTTGATTTCTAATTGCATGATGATTATCTATGATAAACTGAAACGAAGCAAAACAAAATGGTAAATTTCCTTCACTGATTTCAAAATTTTATGCACTTTCCTCCTCATTCTCATAGCTGAAATGAACAAGTTGATCACTATTTTCAAGCTACTGAACCTTAATTCCTTATTCCTCAAATTAGCTTCTGATTTCTCTATAAAGTTAGTTTGGATTTGAAAAACATAATTATCATCATACTGATCATATTTGGGAAAATCATCAAATGAAGTAATGTCATCAAACATACACATTAGATTAGGAGATTGCTCCTCCACATATTGCTCTATGAATCTATCTTCTGGTCTATGGTAGATTGAGTTGGTAGGAATTTGTTCATGAATATCAACATCTTCTTTTTGTGAAACAAATATGTCATGGTTATTTTGAACAAAAAATTCAACTTTCATTGTGATCTGATGCATCATTTCCTCTATTTTCTTTATCAAAATGTCAAGTTTTTCCTCTTTTTTTGCTTTCAAATTTTCTCTTCTAATTTGCAAATTAACTTCTACATCTACTGGAATGTTCTGCATCTGTTCCATTGTTGATGGGTTTCTTTCTCTTAGATGAAATTCTATCTCTGAATCAAATGCTCTTGGATAATGCAAAAGCGCTCAATCAGGGGGAGGTCTTACATTTAATGGTATTGAATAATAGGCTTGATTAAATCTATCTTAAAATTGTTATATTGTTTCATCTGGATGTCTTTTTAACCGATTATATTCTTCTATGATTATGATGCTCTTGGATAATGCAAAAGCGCTGAATCAGGGGGAGGTCTTACATTTAATGGTATTGAATAATAGGCTTGATTAAATCTATCTTAAAATTGTTATATTGTTTCATCTGGATGTCTTTTTAACCGATTATATTCTTCTATGATTATGAGAAAATTGACTTTGATTATCCATCTATCAAGGAAAAGTTTGAGAAACTACTCGAGATTTGAGATGCTTGTCTCAGGCAGGGTTTTGAACCAACTCTTAACTTTGTCTTGCAAAGAAAGAGAAAAAAGCCTAATGCTAGCATCCTCTTCATCTACTTCAAATAAGTTAAGATAATCTTCAAAAGCTTGAATATGTTTTTGGGCAGTGATACCATTCTCTCCATCAAACCTAGGGAGATACTTGGGATAATCATTAGGGAAAGCATGGAGTGTAGGAGGAAAAATGAGTGGTTTATATCTATCGGGAACTTTATGAGGTACAGGAATATGTACAGGGATTGCATGACTAGTCTTAATTTTTTGGTTCTCCTCAATTAGAAAATGATCTTCATAAGAGTTAGAAGATTGTTGCTCAAATGTGTAAGGAGACTTTATATCTACATTTTTCAAAGGAAAATAATAAAAATTTAATCTAAAATCATCTCTAAAATACAATATACATTGAAAAACTTTATCAATGAGAAAGAACATAATGTCTCGAATAACAGTCCAAGCCAAATCCTGATCTTTTCACACATTCTTTCAGGTTCATTTCTCTAGTGGAGTCTTGATTGTGAAATTGATTTTGGAGTCGCTAGGTGGATGACTTTAACCTATGTGTGTCTGATCCTTGTCCACCATCATAGATCAAATCTAGACCTGTAAAACAATTCCGAAGAAAAAGTTAGTTCTCCAAGAAACCAAATTTTGAGTATTTTATGATTTTTTTTTTTTTTATGAATTTTCAAAACAACTTCTATGATTTATTTAAGAGGCTTTAGATATGAGATTTAAAATTTCTTAAAGATTTATTTGACATGAGGAACTGGTCAAATGTTTGGAAATTAGATTTTCAGTTCATAAACTAAACCAGAGATAGACTGAAGCAACTGCAATTGCAAAGAAAGAGCAATTCAAAGGATACCTTGCTAATTTCAGGCTCCGTTTGTAGTTTATAAAGCAAACAGTAATAATAAACAAACAAACTTTTTGTCCCCAGTGGATTTGCCACTATGTTATTACTCAGGCTTTCCCAAAAGTTGTAAGAAGGGGAAAGGAGGTTGAGGTAACCACAAACCAATCTTTTATATACAGATTCTAGCCAATCTATACCCAAAGAGGGCTCTCTCTTTATGATTTATCTTTGTTTTGGAAGATATTAGGCTAGTTATGAAGTTTAGGAGTTTTTTTTAGTTTGGGTGGTGAGATTCAATAGCAAAGGGGTAAGATTGAGTAGTTCAGGCCATTGGGCTAATGGAGTCAAGGAAGATGGCTTAACTAGACTTGGTTTCTTAACAAAAGATGGTTTTATAGAGCAAGATAGTCCAACAAGGAACAAACAAAGATTTGGAATAAATGGAATGGTTTTCAAAATGGGTGAAGGGCAGTTAAGAATCCTTCAATCTATTTGAAAAAAGAGAATTTGAGTTGATTACTAATAAAGAGAAGTTAATTATTCTTTAAGAAATAATCAAAGTGGAAGAAATAGAAAACAGGAGCAATCAAGATTTCACTGTTTATTCTACTTCAGATGAAAACATAGAGAATGATAGCTTTTGAAAACAGAGTGCAATCAAGCATATTCTGAATTACTCATTTTTGTTTAACATTCATACTTGAACATAGATGATATAAGAAACAAGGAAAACTTTTAACACAAGGTATAGATTACTTATTGATCGGATGTTTGATTCAAGAAATTTGTAGAAAGTCCTTTGTCTCAATTATTTATCCAGCAAGCCATACAGAAATTTGATCCAATCAGCACTTTATTCCAAAAAAACCATTATTACAACAATGTATATGAATCCACCCCAAAATACTTCAAATGAAGAAGTATTTATACTAATTGTAAACTGAAATATCTTGAAAAAATATCAAGATTAGTTTCACAATTATCTCCGACTGTTTACATTAATAGAACTTAAATAAAGGACATTCAAAACTAATGAATCTATTTGGCACTATTTATATACATTTATGGTGATAAACAAGAGAAAGTCGAATTTGATAGCAACTCTTAGTTGATGATGAGGCATCCCAGTCACTAACTACATCCTCCCTTTGTGCATTCTGCCCCAAAACTTCTACAAACTTAGGGTCCAATGATACGTTTGTATGTCTCCATCCATGATAGATATGTAAAAATTGAAAGAGATTTTGTAGATAAGATTGTTTCTAAGATAAACCTCTCTCAATTTCCCAACATTCATCTCTAGCTGTTCATAATATTCTCTGCAAAAAGATGTCAAAAACAAGATTTTGCACAAACTGAAAAATAGGCTATGAAGACATGCACTTATCTCCCTCTTGGTAATACCTAAGTAAAAAGGGAGATAGGTTTGTGTAGCTTCTCCTGTTAGGAACAAAAAAATCTTCTAGTTTCTTGAAATACTTCTTGGATTAGCCACGATAGGTTTTGCAAAACTATGACTTAAACAGGAAATTTCTGAAGAATGTACCATTTTTGCTCTAATTTCATATTTTAACCTTAAACTTCTTTTGAATGTTTTTTCACTTTTACTTTGGATAAAATTCATTGTAGCTAGTGAATGTGTTTTCATCTTTGTTTAACCCTCAATGTCTTCATGTTTACTTTTACTGTTTATTGTTTACTTTTTACTTTTACCACTCTCTTTTTCATCTATCTTCACTTTGACATGAATTTGTATGATATGCTTTGTAACTGTCTTCTTTGCTGTTTATCTTCATGCTAGTTGATTTACTTGACTTGGTCTTCAATCTGATACTCTTTAACCCTGCTACACTTTGACTGTTCTTTACTGTGTCCTTTTACCTTCATTGTGTAGTTTAGGTTTTCACTGTTTGTTTCAACATAAAATCATTTTATTTCCTATTTCCTTTTCTTGTTTTTTTACTGTATGTTTTATCTTCCATCTCTGTTTGAATAGATTTGATAACAATCTTGTAGTAAATAGGTCTTATGACTAGTATTAATACTATTTATCCAAGGTTGTGGTCTTCTAATCATTTGTAAAACAAAAAAAACTGTTAAGATAGCATTGGCTTGCAGGAGAGTTCAAAAAGGTTTCCTTTGAGCTTGAAAGGTCTGCGAAGTGAGTCCATAATGTTTTTTGGGGTGTAAACCATGCTCGAATTGATTAACAGAGGCTTCAGGTGGTGCAGATGGGTTACATAAGTTCACATAGTAGAATGGGCGAAGGACAAGAAAACCTGGGCTCTTGGGGTTTGAAATTTAACGGGAAAACTTTCAAAATATGGCGCGAAGTGAACAATAGATGGTTTGTCGTGTAGCACGTAGGCGATAAGCGGGATCTATCGCACCACTTTTTGGGAATGGATGGTATTTAGTCGGGAGCTAGTGATTCCACTGGTTGCTTGATGTGTGGCGGGGGTACTGTGTAAAAGCCGGTTGGTGATCACGCATTAACGCGTCATCACCAAGGGTCGCGCAATATAAATAACAACCGTCGGATGTGGAGGACTTGATCGGATGGTGGATGGGGGGTGCGATGCAGCGGAGTTTAGCTGCGGAGGGCCCGACATAATTAGGAGTTAATTAATCATATCGGGGGTGTTAATATAAGTGGTTGGGGGGGTTCTTAATTAACCGTGAGGGTTAATTACTCCCGATTAATACGGCGGGGGGGTTAGGTTGTTAACTAGTTACGGGTTAACTAGTTAATCTTATTTAAACGTATTTATGGTTATAATTAACCAAAGGGGCGAAATATATAAAATTTGGGGATTTTTAATATATTTACATATTACAAGAAAGGGTGAAATTGTGCGGGATTTATATAATACATAGGTTAATAGTTAATATGACATGAAATGTAAAAGAGCTAAGTAAAAACATTAGAATGGGTATTTAAGCTTAGGCTTAAAGTGGAAAAAGGGGTTTTTATGTAATATTGTGAATTTTTCCTAAGTAAAATGAGATTTTAGTTAGGAAAAGACTTATGAGAGTGAATGAATAATGGTTTAAAGTACTTAGGCTTTTTAAATTATTGGGCTGAGGGTCTAGTCCCTTCAGAAGTCAGAGAAATGCCCTGAGCCCCTCAAATTTAGCAAATGCCTTATTATTTAGGGGAGATTAGTAAATAATTAGGGAAAATGAGAAGGGGAATTAATTATGATGACTTTCCTTTACTTGAGATGCTTTCAATGTACTGTTTTCCTTGGCCTTGTGATGGAAGTGAAATATTAACGCATTTAGAGACACTAATCATCACATATAATTCTACAACATCAACTAACTACCCTACCTACTTTAACCTAGCATTTTTTCTTCTTTATTTGGGTACACTTAAACTGGCAAACCCTTATCAAATCTTCGTTTTCTTTTACATGGCAAGCCTACCTAAGTCTACACTTATTACATCCAAGGGCTCAGATTAGGCTGTTGAGCTCTTCTTATTTACTCTACCTATCTACTTATCTACCAAGATTACACTGTTTGGTCAGATTTTATTCTCTATCTCTAAAACATAAAATTCAAATATGAACTAGCCAAGCTTAGGCTATTTGACTATTCATCAATTGTGGCATAAATTACAAGCTGCACACAATTGTTTATTGCATAAGAGTAAAAAGTAGTGGCATTTAAACTTACACACTTTCCTTTGTCTTTCTTTTGGCGGGGTTCATTTTCTTTTACTTTTTTGACGATCTTATTCTTTTTACTCTTTGATTTATCTTTTAGGGTATACCCTCTTTACATTTTTTAAATTTTTTTATTTTCTGACAATATGGAAAACCTTTCTAACAAGGAAAGGTATGAACATATTACATAGCTCATCAAGTGAGTCATGATATATGACACCTATTGGTATAGGAGCATAACGACATCCTCCCAAACTATATGTGTGAAAGCAGGAAGGTCAACTTCTTAGTGGCATAACTTTTTCATACTGGCTGTCACTGACATGCTTCTTGCGCCATTGGAAAGGTCCATGTATGTAGAATAACACGAAAATAGTTCTTTGTTAGATATTAAAAGTTTTACCCACAAAGAACATTGTTTAATGCCTCAAAATGCTCCCAGAAGGTTTTCAACCTTGTTTTGCCAAGCCACATCCTTCAGGTAAAAATGATCCCATGAGTTGATTCCTCCATTTTTTTCACTCCAAATGCATCAAGATGGATGATAAACAATATAATGATCCAACTTGGATCAATTTAACTATTTCTATTTAATTATATTTAAACTATTAACTATATATTTTATATTTGCTGGGAAATTTGCGATTCTAGAATATTTTTTAAGCTTTACCTAATTTATATTTAACTATAATTATATTTATTTTTAAGTATTTAATTAATATAACTGTCTACATTTATATTTTATATTTAACTCTCTATATATATTTTAGGCATAGTCGAACTTATAGACAAAATGGCCTTTTTCACAATCATTTCTCTAGTTAGTTTTAACCAAAATCCCAAAGATATTTTTAAAAACTTGATTTTAAATTGTTTAATCTGCATAATTCAATTGCCCTGGGGGTTTTTCAAGGTGTTGAATCCATTTATGCATTCAAAAATGTATTTTAAACAACAAAAAATTTTGAAATTGTATTGTCGGATTTTGGTGAATTCTAAAAAGGGATATTTCGTCTATAAGTTAGACTACACCTATATTTTATATTCAACTTTTTTTTGGTGTTTTTTTAGGTCATGGTGTAATAACCCTCATTAAAAATCCATGTAAAATATATAATACCATATTCAAGGAACACGTATTCCACACTGGATGGTGGGAAAAACATCTTGGTGGGTGTTCATTTGGTTTATTATGGCTAAGGAAACTGGCAAAGGCTTTTGAAAGGAAAATTGACATTTTGGCACATTTATTCATAAAAATAATGGAAATTAGGAGAAAAGGAAATTGAAAGGTCACAGGTTTCATGTGAAAAGGAAAATGAAGGAAAATAATGGAAAATGAAGAAAATAGAGGCCTCATTGATAAAAGGCTTCTAAGGATGAGTGGGTGGGCTTGTCCAATGTAGATTTTTGTCAATTCAGTTTTTGAGCTTTCATTCTATTCTCTCTCTCTCATACACTTGGATACTTAGAGTTTTCTTCGAGCACTCTTGGAGAGTGTGGCATACTTGGATGCTTGGATCAAGAAGGAAACTCAAGAGAAGGAAAGCGCAAGAAGACATCAAGATTAGTAACTACAATAGGTTTTCTTGCAGATATTGAGTTGCATGTATGGTTTCCTCACTAGTTTTGGCATGCATGGCATATGCATGTGGTCTATTGGTCATGATTTTCCTTTGGCATGGAGGATTTCCTGGATTAACAGTGGATTTTGCTAGCCTTTCCATTTCCTAGATAGCCATGGTGTTGTGGGTTTTACTTTTGTTTTTTGGTTGGTTTTCTTGTGCCTTTGGTTGTGGGTTGAGTTATTAGTTCTTAGAAGCCTTGGTTGGACAAATGCTCTGGAAGCCCTTTAACAACTTGGGTTGAGTTGCTAGTCCTGGAAGCCTTGGTTTGACAAATGCTCGAGAATTCATGTAACAACTTGGGTTGAGTTACTAGTCCTGGAATCCTTGCTCGTACAAATGCTTTGGAATCCCTTGGTGGGTTGAGTTACTAGTCCTAGAAGCCTTGGCTAGACATGTAACAACCTTGGTGAAAATTCCATGTAATAAAAGTAATAAAGGAAAATAATCACCACAGATGATGGGACATTTATTCCAAGCTGAATGTTGGGAAAAATCCTAGTGATGGGAATCACTTGTGATTCTTTATGGATAAGGAAAATGGAATTTTTGGCATAGTTATTCATGAAAATAATGGAAATTAGGAGAAAAGGGAGGTGAAAGGTCACGTGTTGCATGTGAGGAGGAAATTGAAGGAAAATAATGGAAAATGAAGGAAATAGAGGCCTCGTTCATAAAAAGGTTTCTAAGGATCAGTTGGCAACCTTTTGTCAGTTCAGTTTTGGAGCTCTCTCATTATTCTCTCTCTCTCTCACATTCTTGGAAACTTAGAGTTTTCTCGGAGCACTCTTGGTGGGTGTGGCATACTTGGATTATTTGAGCAAGAAGGTAAAGGAAGAGCAGGAAAGCACAAGAGGGCATCGAGATCAGTATCTACATCAAATTTTCTTGTAGGTATTGAGTTTCATGTATGTTTTTTTCACTAATGTTGGCATGCATCGTATGTGCATGTAGATTCTTGGTCATGATCTATCATTGGCATGGAGGATTTCCTGGATTAATAGTCGATTTACTAGCCTTTCCGTTTCGTGGACAGACATGGTGATTGTGGGTTTACTTTCATTATTTGTTTTTGTTTGGTTATCATGTTTCCTTAGCTTGGGTCGATTTATTAGTTCCCAGAAGCCCTAGTTGGACAAACACTCTAGAAGCCCTGTAACAGCTTGGGTTGAGTTACTAGCCTTGGAAGCCTTGTTTGGAAAAATGCTTCAGAAGCCCTTGGTGGGTTGGGATACTAGTATTGGAAGCCTTGGTTGGACAAATGCTCTGGAAGCTCGGTGAAATTTTTGGGTTGAGTTAGGAAGCCTTGGTTGGAACAATTGATCTGGAAGCCCTAGAAGGCTTGGATGGTGTTAGAGTCGGTCTAGTCAGTCCTCCGTCAGAGATCAAAACTCTTTATGCATTTCATGTTTAGGTGTCCCGCTCCATTCACCCAGCTACATTCCACTAGGGGTATGCCATAATCTGACGAAGAAGGACATGCTAGTCAGTCCCCTCATGTCTGGCTCCTACTAGCTCAAGTCTTTTGTCAATAATCATCAAAGTCCATGACAGTCAAGGTCTGGTCCTTTAAAGGACAAAGGTCATTTTTGAGGTCTAGGTCTAGCAATTCATCAATTTGGTCTTTAAACATGTCTAGTAAAGCCATGCAGGCCAGAGTGAGGCCCTTACATAGTTATGGTTTAGAGAGCTTCATCGTCATGCGGATAGACTTCGACTCTTCTTCAAAACTTTGTTTTGAAGAAAAGTCAAACAGTGTCATTTATCACAAAATTTTCAAAAAGTCACCTGTTGATTTTTTTCAGATGCAGTCATGGTTCCCGTGGCCAAATGCCCTATTGTGCAATCCCTGCAAAGAGTGCTAAAAATTTCATCATTTGAGCTGAAATTTCAAAGGGAAAGTGAAAATCAGTGTGTTTTAAAGTCAGTGAAAAAGTGCCAAAACATAACATTAGAAAAGCGGGTTTTTGAGGAAGCAAAAATTAAACCCATCTCTTCCAAGGCTATATATACAAGTTTTCATCTAAATCAAAGGCATTGTGCAATTACAAGCCTTGGAGAGACATTGCAAAGGTGTGAATGTGCAATTGTGAGCATTTGAGTGAGTTGGAGGCGGTGTTAGAGGGCGCGACGGATATACCCAGGAGCGCGGTGCACACACAGGGCGTGGCGCACACAGAGCCTGCCCGCAGTTCAATTTTTCGAAGGGCGCAGCACATACCCAGGGTGCAGCGCACTGGAATTTGCACGCGCTGCACACAAACAAGGGCCAAAACAAGTGCCCAATCACTTCCAAATTTTGGTGAAGCCTATCAAATTGAGAGGTAGGCCTTATATCATTCCTTGGTCATCAGATTTGGTCAATGATATGGTGTTTATAGAGATGTTTCAATGCCACCAAAATGTATAAAATCAACCATAAGAATTCACCAAGAAACATAATGGATAGGGTTGTTAAACTGTGTTGTTAGTGCCAAGGTTTCACTCCACTAACCTTTTTCCCCTCACCTATCATTTTTCCCATCCTCCCTCTCTCATTTTTCCTAAAAATCCCTTCCATAAACTACTACCAAACCCTCTCCCCTATCCCTCCACTATTTAGTCAACACAAAACCCCAAACCCTACCCCATCAAAATACCCAAACTCCTCCCATATCGCTAACTAATTTCTCCCTATAACCCCTATTCCCATTACATCACTCCCTTCCTAACACTCCCTCTTTCATTGGTTCCCTTGGTAACAGATATTACAAAGGCACCCAGCCTCACACCATCATCAGAAGGCAGCCTAATCACCATCCATACTGCAGTCATGACATCACAGCATTCGTCAGAGTATGAGATGGAAACACAAAGTGACTCTTCCTCAGAAGAGAAAGCTCCCAGGAGGCACGACAAGAGTGGAAAACATGTCAGGGATGAGCCCACTACCCTCACTGAATTACAAGCATGCCCTCTTGCCATGTCATGCTTCCAGCACCTATCATGTTTTGAATTTTTTCAAAGGGTGGCAAATGTTAGAGTTCATCATGAGTTGGCCCGTTTATTTGTGCTTCATCTACATGGAGGTTAGTCTATCTTGGCCGGGGTCACTTTCACATTGACACCCGAACCTATATCAGTGACAACAGGTATACCAAATGTTGGAGAACAGTGGCATAAGAAGAAGAAGGTGGATAGGCAACACTATGAGCCTTACATCAAGGCGAGATTCTTGAGTGAGCTCACAAGAGTCTTTCCCTTTAGATACTTGAAAGATGAGTATGCTCCACTCATGAGTTTGATCATGAAATACTTCAGCTGTGAGGGGAGGTTCTCTAGACTGTATGCCTATCACATTCGGTTGCTCATGCACTTCACTAGGGTGAGGATAATGAACCTCCAATTTTTCATATGCAGGAACATAGAGAGGATGAACACCTTCATGCTGCATAAGACCCCCCAGCAGCAACTTAACAGTGTGTTTCAGTTTGCTCTTATCTGGATTTTGGTAGATCATCAGTTGGGATCGCAGGGCATTGCTTGGGAGGACTTCATCTCCCGTGATTTCTTCAGCACATCACAGGTACTATCAGAGCCAGAGCAGGAGCTGGGTGTTCCTTCTCATCAGCATGAGCAACATGAGACCACTACCATGCCAGTTTTCATTACATATCAGAGGGGAAGTAGGAACTTGTTTGCAGCAGCAAAGCGAGTCTTATCTCCACCCAGGGTGGAAGGGGCCTCTCTTCCAGCATCAATGACACAGGTACTGGACAAGGGTAAGAAGCCCGTTCATGATGAGGGGCCATCAGGTGTGCAGGAGACCGATGTCATCCTCATTCAAGATGATGAGGTAGAGGCAGAAAATGCCAAACTTAGGATGACCATTTAGGAGCAAGACTCGGAGATCCAAGACTTGATACTCAATGTGGAAAGGGCCAGATGGATCATCAAGTATCTGTAGTATAGGAACAAGCAGCTTGAGGACCAGTAGGCAATCATGGAGCTACAAAGCATCAATGAAAATCGACAAGCTGCCTAGCAGAAGAGGATCGAGCTCACTACCTTGGAGCAAGAGATCAACAACGACCGTGAGTCTTGGTTAGAGCAGGTCAATATACACCTAGAGAGACTATTGGAGAAGGCCAACAGGGACAAAACCATATTGAGGAGGATGGCTTGTCATTACAGGGCATGGAACATAAGCGCAAAGGCTCAAATAAGGAGCTTGAAGGCCAAACTAAGCAGAGCAACAAAAGAGGTAAAAGAGAAAGATCGGCTTTGAATCTCAGCAGAAGCTTCTATGGCCCAACATAGTGCCTCTTAGAGAACCTCCAACCCGAATTTCAAGAAATTTGGGAAAATTTTGGTCACGTGGGAACTTTTTGGCACAAACACGGGTTTTTTCTCTATACACGTTGCGCCACCGGCGCGACGCGTAGGATTAGGAGCTCCAAATGAGAAATGGTTTGCATATTTGGATTTAGCATGCACAATCACGACTACTGGCACTCGAGAAAGAAACTTGGGCACGATTTGAGTCTCCAGGAGGTCAAAAACACCCAAAAAACGGCCTCATTGCCCCTATTTTGACACACATGAAGCAGTCTTGGGAGAATGAAGATTTGGAGGGGCAAATGAGCTCCAAATTCAACAATTCCACTTGGGTTGGAAATTAGACAGGACAGGCTTTCCAACGCACACATTTAAGCACATTTTGGACTTCGGAAAGTGCCTCAAAACTGGCCTCCAAGTGGTGCGATGCATACAGAAAAGAGCACGGTGCATATAGGAAAAAAGGCCCAAAATGCCTCTGTTTCGCGAAATTTTGCTTCCCGACTTTTAATAAGTGGGCCCCCTCATCTACACTTCATTTTTTTCAGCACCAAAGGTGGTTTTAAATAATTTTCACTCTATATGGGCATCTATCCAAGTGTCAAAAGAAGGCAAAGGGTCACCCAAGCCATTTGTCATGCTTATGGCGTTGCACCTGTAGCTGATGTTTGGCTCTCCACCTTCATTTTGTAATGATTCGAGTAACTCCCCAACCCTTGGGCATTCTATCTCTTCATGGCACATTCTATATATTGTATGCAAACCATTTGCAAAGGTTGGTTGGCTTGTAATTTCTGGGAGACTGTGGGAAAGAAACTCTATTTCTGCATTGTATATCTTTTACAGAGAATTAATGAAAGGCAGTGGCTTTGTTTCATGACATTCATGTGCTTGTGAGTGTAGAAAATGTGTCTCTTATGTTTCATATGTATCTTTTTATCTTCCATAGTTCATTTCATATTCATTTCCAGTGAATTTTTCTGAGTTAGCTAAGGTAGAATTCAATTTTATTTCTTTGCCTGTGGGAAACTTTCATGTTCAGTGTTCATTCTTCTGTTGAAAAGGATTCATGTTGTCCATGCCCTTTTCACCCTCTTAATCCATCTCTCCATTATGCACCATCTTAAACTAAATTGCTAGGCTTTCCGCCTATCTTGCCTCACGAAGTAATCCATGCCTTTGTATCAAGTTCTCTATTCATTGAGGTCCATTGGTCCCATACCATCCCAGAAACACAGTCATTCATAAAAATCACTTCTTGTATCCATATTCACTTACTAGCCTAAGATAAATATTTCACTGTAAGTCATCTCAGGCCATTTCGTTTATCTATCCACTGAGTGTGACTCGGAGAGAGCCCTCTCCTGTTCTGGTAGGGCTAGCTACCAGACTGAGCTTGGTTTGTGGTTACCCTAAATTTTACCTTCCTTCAGCCTAAGGAAGATTTAGGTGCTAACATAGTGGTGACTCCACTGGGGAGAAATCAATCCCCTTGCTTCTTAATAATTCTAAGCTTCCGAATGATAAGTTTAGGATTTGATAGGCTGAGTAAATTTGGTTTTGTCCTTTGATTTTTCTCAATAGCACGCTAGCTTCTAGAAGATACACCAGATCTAATCTAGATCCCGACCCTCCGCACATCTACGAAAATCCCAATTTGATTTCAAGAATTCGTCGTCAAGAAAGCTCTATATTGCCCGTGCTCAAATCCCATTCATGCCCAGACATTTTTGAGTATATTGAAGAGCTAGAGTTTGATGAGAAGTTTGAATTATCGTTGTTCGAAACCAAGTCTGAAAGAGCAGTTGACTCTACTGTCCATAATCCACAGTTTCTTGTAGACTTGGAGATGGAAAGGGATAATTAGTCCATTGATAACTACATAGTAGCTCAGCTTCAAACTCCAATTCCTAGCCCCTTAAAAACTGTGCACACTCCTCCAACACCTTTGAGGATAAATCCGCCAAAAGTGATGGCTGCCGTTTTGCACCTCTTGTTTTGCCTCAAGTTTTAGATGATATGCCCGCATATTACCAAAGCAAAATCCCATTTTTTTATGGCACTCCTAATGGCATTACTACTTAGAAACATGTGGATAGAATAGCATATTTCTATGAACTTCATGAGATCGATGCGGAGAATATGGCAATGAGACTCTTTGTACAGACATTTGCAAGTGAAGTGAGGAAATGGTTCAGAGGTTTGTCAGTTGCTCGTATCACTACCTTGGCTGACCTACAAAGACAATTTTTAAACCGCTGGGAAGTGAAGAAGAATCCTCTTCAAATTCTGGCTGAATATGAGCAAATCAAAAGAAACACTGGTGAGTCGGTCCAAGTTTATTGCACTAGATTCAATACAGTTTATAATGAAATTCCAGATAATCTAAGGCCACCTATGGGACTAGCTATGTTGAAGTTCCCAAATGGTTTTGATGCTGACATGGATTATCAATTGAGAGAAAGAGAACTGGCCACAATGGAAGACATGCAGAAGATAGCGGTTAGCGTTGAAGCAAATCTACTAACCAAGAGAGCTAGAGCAAAAGTAGAGAAGAAGGTCACTGCAAAGGAAGAATCTTCCTTGGTATATTAGCTACTTTGGAAGGTGGAGTAGATGCTAGAAAGAGTGAAACTTGACAAATTGGAGCTACAAGTTAGAAATCCTAACTTCTGTGGCCACCAACAACCACAGTATAGAATAAGATAGAGAGATCAGTGAGCCTAAGAGCCGATTGCACAACAACCATTACAGACACCTTTGCAGCAAAATTTTGTGCATGGACCGGAATCAAATGAAGATGGGAATGTAATAGGTGAAGAAAATCACCTATTTACTCCTGATGATTTGCCTACTTATCTCACTGAAGAGGACTAGTATGCAGGGAATTCAGCTGCACACAAAGATGTAGATTTCATTCTACCAAGCGACACCGTCTTGGAGGAGGAATTAGATGAATACCAAAGAGGCTACATGAATGCTTTGTCTGCCCAAAAACAATGATATTCACTTAGAAATAGAGATGTGCCGGTCAAACCCATTCAGAAAAAGAAGGATGTTGAAGCATCAAAGAATGATTCAGCAGTTACACAAAGGAAAGGAAAAGAGGCGGTTGATCCGGAGAGTAGCAAATCAACATCAGCAGAACCATCACATCAGCAAGTTGCATTGAAAGAAAAGGAAAGGAAAGAAATCCCAATCAAAGAGGTAAAAAATATTCCCGCTTTCAATTTAGAGAGTGAGATTTCTAAATTGAAGATATCCATCCCCTTGACTGAAATAATGAAGAACAGCAGTTATAAAGGACAAGTATTTAAAATGTTGAATTTGGACCCCATGTCCGACATGGTGAATGTCGAAGATGATCAACCTAAAATGATTTTTGGGTCAACATCAAATGTTGAGTCTCTTGATAGTGATTTGCCACCTTTTTACATCAGTTTAAGGTTGCATGATTTTGTGTTACATAACGCGATGTTCGATTCTAGAGCTTCTCACAATCTCATGCCCAAGGCAATCATGGATAAGCTTGGTCTGGACATCACCTGGAAATATCATGATCTCTATTCGTTTGATTCCAGCAGAGTAATATGTATAGGTCTCATCAAAGACTTGGTTGTGAGTTTGGATCAGCTCCTAATGAAGAATGTTTTGATGGATGTTGTGGTAGCAGACATTCCTCTAAGGTTTGGCATGCTTCTTTCCAGGTATTGGGTAGCGAAACTGAAAGGGACACTACAGATAGATTTCTCCTATGCAACAATTCCAATATTTGGACAAATGAGGAAATTGTATCGGGAACAAAAAATGAAGTACATGATCACAAGCAAGGAGAAACCAATAAATCATCCTATTAACTAGTACATACAGATTTAGAGTCTTTTGTTTTCTATTCAGATAGTTTAGATGATATAGATAGTCAGTTAGTAGAAGCAGATGATATTCCGAAAATCACAGAAAATTTCAGAGAAGTTTTGAAGAAAGAAGAACAAGAACAACAGAACATCGTTGGGCAATCAGCTGAAAATAATGGACAACAATCAGAAAAGGCACAACAAACAGATTTATAGCACTTGCAAGAGGAGGAAGAAGGTTTGTGGACCATGGATTTTGATGGAGCAGTGGGAAACGATGGTGGTGGAATTGGAATTTGGGTATGCAGTCCTTTCTCAGCCCAAACAAAGTCCCTAGTAATGTATGGGTATGCTCTTACAAGTTGGCTTTTGAGTGTTCGAATAATGAAGTTGTTTATGAAGCTTTGATTGTTGGCCTAAAGATTCTAAGAAAGCTGAACGCCAAGAGGATTTCAGTATATGGCGACTCCGAATTGGTTATCAAGCAGGTCAGAGGCGAATATCAAGCAAAGCATCCCAGGATGCGGGCCTACCGTAATGCAGTCCTAGACATTTTAAAATTATTTTCAGAATACACCTTGACATGTGTGCCTCGTATACAAAATAGTGTTGTTGATGCTCTTGCTAAGGCAGTGAGTAGTTTGAAGATCCCTATGAACTCTAGCAACAAATTCAAAATTCATGTCAAGCATCGTCCAACCGTTCCAGGCAATCAGAGGTATTAGAAAGTGTTCCGATGATGAGGAGATTGATGATTTTCTGCAAAACAAAAGCAAGTTCAAAGAGACCTCAATTGATGAGGAAAATGACGATGGCAAAGGTAATGGTACAGATGAAATGCAGATCAATGAAATGGATGTGTTTCAGCTAAATAATACCTTTATTACCAAAGGCTTGGTACCTCTAGAAGAAATCTTTGATCAGGATGATGTAGCCCACAAGCCAACGTTGCAACCAACAGAGAAGGGTGTGGAAGAGGTCAATATTGGGACAGCTGCAAATCCTAAATTGGTAAAATTGTCCAAAGAATTGCCACCAAAGATCAAGGAAAAATATATCAGTTTGATGTATTCATTTGCAGATGTGTTTGCCTGGGATTATTATGACTTAAAGAAATATGATACCAATATAATTTAGCACACTATACCCATCAAGACCAATCAAAAACCATTCAGAAAGAAGTCGAGAAGGCTAAATCCAAAGCGGCTTCCATATATCGAAAAGGAGTTCAATAGGTTGTACAAATCAGGGATCATTATGCCAATCAGATTTTCAGATTAGATCTCTAACTTGGTGCCCATAAGGAAGAAGATAGGTGAGATTCACTTATGCATTGATTTCAGAAATCTCAACAAAGTTTCATTGAAGGACAACTATCCACTGCCCAAAATGGAACATATACTTTAGTGAGTAGTGGGAGCATCTCGTATGTCATTGCTTGATGGTTATTCTAGATATAACCAAGTTTCTATACATGAGGATGACCGAGACAAGACAATGTTCACCACTCCATGGGGAACCTTTCATTATGCTAAAATGCCTTTCGGGTTGAAGAAATCAGGTGCCACATTTCAGCGGGCAATGAAATTGGCTTTTGCAAATGAGAAGGATGTCTTTTTGGTGGTGTATTTGGATGATTTGACGATGTTTTCTAAATCTGATGAAGAACACATGTACCATCTTAAAACTGTCTTCCTAAAGTGCAGAAAATATGGCGTGTCGCTGAATCCAAATAAGAGCTTGTTCGCCATGGAAGAAGGAAAACTACTTGGGCACATTATCTCAAAAGATGGCATCCGTATTGACCCAACATGTGTGCAAGCAATTCAACAAATCGATCTGCCCCGAAATAAAAAAGAGATACAATCATTCAATGGTAAGATGAATTTCCTATGCCACTTTGTACCCAATCTTGTTGAGCATCTAAGAGAGATGAAAAACATGCTTAAGAAGGATAGCCAAGTGAAATGGATGGAAGAGGCTGTAAAATATTTCAATTTGGTCAAATTGGCTCTTTCCTCAGCACCAGTTCTAGTCAGCCCGGACTACACTCAGGATTTCATATTTTTTTCATTTGCTTCGGAGCATACTATGGCAGCGGTGTTATTGCAAAAGAGAGATGGTCATGAAAGACCCATTGCATTTTTCAGCAGAGCTATAAGAGACACAGCTTTAAAGTACAACATCATTGAGAAGCAATCCCTTGCACTTGTGAAGGCATTGAAAGATTTCTGGGTGTATATTCTACATTCTCACATTCTAGCCTATGTTCCTAACACTACTATAAAAGATATTTTAGTGCAAACCGATCCAGAAGGAAGAAGAGGCAAGTGGATTTCAGCCTTGTTGGAATATGACGTGGAAAGAAAGCCCAGAAAGCTGGTGAAAGGACAGGGATTGACGAAGCTAATGGCTGAATCAAACTTGCATGCCTTGGACATAAATTTGATCACTACTATGTCCGATGAGAATGATGAATAATCGCCAATTTAGGTATTTGAAATGTTTTCTCTTTCTCCATGGTATTCAGATATCATATATGTGCTCAAACATTTGTCACCACCACCCGGCATGACTAGAAACAAAGCAAGAACACTCAAGTTGAAGGCTGCCAAGTTTTGCATTTTTAATTCATCACTGTATTGGAAAGATCCCAGTGGCGTTTTGTTAAATTGTTTGGTGGAAAAGGAAGCAAAGCAAGTCATGGAGGACTGCCACCAAGGAGACTGTGGTGGTCACCTTTTTTGGAAGTCAACAACAAACGAAATTTTGAGAGCAGGGTACTATTGGCCGACATTGTTTGCTGATATATATAAGATGGTCAAGCGCTGTCATAAGTGTCAATTTTCGAAGGGAAGCGGAAGTTACAGCCTCTACCACTCAAGCCCATAGAGGTGAGTGCCCCTTTTTAGCAATGGGGGTTGGATTTCATTGGCGAAATTCATCCCGCTTCTTCCGCACAGCATAGATGGATTCTCACAGCCACATATTACTTCACAAAATGGATTGAGACTATTCCCACCAGACAAGCTATAGATGCGGTAATCATTTCATTCCTTGAAAATAACATCTTGTCTCGCTTTGGTTGTCCGAATAAGCTAATCACTGATAACGCAACAGCTTTCAAATCAAAAAGGATGGTAGAGTTTTGTCATAAATATCACATCATTTTGGGTCATTCAACTGCCTATCATCCACAAGGCAATGGATTGGCGGAATCTTTAAACAAATCATTGGTCAACATAATCAAGAAGCTGCTAGAAATAAATAAGAAGAGTTGGCATAAGAGGTTGGTAAATGCACTTTGGGCTAATCGGGTCAGTCAGAATGAATCCATAGGTACATCACCGTTTGAGCTTGTTTATGGAGTTGATATAGTATTTCCTTCCTCTCTCACTGCCCTGGTTGTCAAACTTCTTCAGGAGGCCGGCAGTGAAGAAGATCCCATGTAGAGAAGGCTGAATCAAATGGTCCACTTGCAGTGGACCAGAGAAGAAGTTTCTAAGAACACATCCAAATTACAGGAGAAAATCAAGAAAATTTATGATAGGAAGGCAAAGGTGGATAAATTTTAGGTGGATGATGTGGTGCTGAAGTGGGATGCAAGGAATGAGGAGAAAGGCAAGAACGGTAAGTTCGAGAATTTCAGGAAAGGTCCTTTCAAGATTGCAGTATATCGGGGGCAGAATGCCTTTATTTTGAAGGAAATAAACGGAGAAGATTGTCCAGGAGGGCCGATCAATGGTTGGCTACTCAAGCAGTACCATTTCTAAGTTATTAACGCTACTTCCACTATCACTGTAAATACCATTTTATTTCAATCTAGTTAGAGTTGGTTAAGTTAGCCTTTAAGTCATTTCAATTTCAAGTTTGAGTCATTTTTTTGGTCATTTCAGTTTCATAAATGAGTTAGAGTCCTGTATTATTTATCAAAATGATGACTCCATAGCCCAATGGATGAAGGCATTGTCTAGATCTTCCAGAGATCCGTTGTTCTTGGAAGCTCCGAGGAGCTACCATCCCCCATTGGAGCCAATGTTAGAGTCGGTCTGGTCAGTCCTCCGTCAGAGATCAAAACTCTTTATGCATTTCATGTTTAGGTGTCCCGCTCCATTCACCCAGCTGCATTCTGCTGGGGGCATGCCATAATCTGATGAAGAAGGACATGGTAGTCAGTGCCCTCATGTTTGGCTCCTGCTAGCTCAGGTCTTTTGTCAATAATCATCAAAGTCCATGACAGTCAAGGTTTGGTCCTTTAAAGGAAAAAGGTCATTTTTGAGGTGTAGGTCTAGGAATTCATCAATTTGGTCCTTGAACATGTCCAGTAAAGCCATGCAGGCCAGAGTGAGGCCCTTACATAGTTATGGTTCAAAGAGTTTCATCGTCATGCGGATAGACTTTGAATCTTCTTCAAAACTTTGTTTTGAAGAAAAGTCAAACAATGTCATTTATGACACAATTTTCAAAAAGTCACCAGTTGATTTTTTTCAGATGCAGTCATGGTTCCCATGGCCAAATGTCCTGTCATCCAATCCCTACAAAGAGTGCCAAAAATTTCATCATTTGAGCTAAAATTTCAAAGGGAAAGTGAAAATCAATGTGTCTTAAAGTTAGTGAAAAAGTGCCAAAACATAACATTTAAAAAATAGGTTTTTGAGGAAGCAAAAATTAAACCCGTCTCTTCCAAGGCTATATATACAAGTTTTCATCCAAATCAAAGGCATTGTGCTATTACAAGCCTTGGAGAGATGTTGCAAAGGTGTGAGGGTGCAATTGTGAGTGCTTGAGTGAGTTGGAGGTGGTCTTAGAGGGCGCGGCGCATATACCCTAGAGCGCAGGGCACACACAGGGCGTGGCGCACACAGAGCCTGCCCGCAGTTCAAATTTTCTAAGGGCGCGGCACATAGGGCTTTGCACGTGGAACACACAGATAAGGGCTAAAACAAGTGGCCAATCACTTCCAAGTTTTGGTGAAGCCTATCAAATTGAGAGGTAGGCCTTATATCATTCCTTGGTCATCATATTTTGTCAATGATATGGTGTTTATAGAGATGTTTCAATGCCACCAAAATGTATAAAATCAACCATAAGAAATCACCAAGAAACATGATGGCTTTAAAATTTGTTGTTAGTGCTAACGTTTCACTCCACTCACCTTTTTCCCCTCACCTATCATTTTTCCCATCCTCCCTCTCTCATTTTTTCTAAAATCCCTGCCCTAAACTACTACCAAACCCTCTCCCCTATCCCTCCACTATTTGGTCAACACAAAACCCCAAACCCTACCCCATCAAAATACCCAAACTCCTCCCATGTCCCTAACAAATTTCTCCCTATAACCCCTATTCCCATTACATCACTCCCTTCCTAACACTCCATGTTTCATTGTTCCCCTTGGTAACATATATTACAAAGGCACCCAGCCTCACACCATCATCAAAAGGCAGCCTAATCACCATCCATACTACAGTCATGACATCACAACGTTCGTCAGATTATGAGATGGAAACACAAAGTGACTCTTCCTCAGAAGAGCAGGCTCCCAGGAGGCACGACAAGAGTGGAAAACATGTCAGGGATGAGCCCACTACCCTCACTGACTTATAAGCATGCCTAATTGCCATGTCATGCTTCCAGGACCTATCATGTTTTGAATTTTGTCAAAGGGTGGCAAATGTTAGAGTTCATCATGAGTTGGCCCATTTATTTGTGCTTCATCTACATGGAGGTCAGTCTATCCTGGTCGAGGTCACTTTCACATTGACACCCGAAGCTATATCAATGGCAACAGGTATAACAAATGTTGGAGAATAGTGGCATAAGAAGAAGAAGGTGGATATGCAACACTATGAGCCTTACATCAAGGCTAGATTCTTGAGTGAGCTCACAATAGTCTTTCCCTTCAGATACTTGAAAGATGAGTATGCTTCACTCATGAGATTGATCATGAAATACTTCAGCTATGAGGGGAGGCTCTATGACTGTATGCCTATCACATCCGGTTTCTCATGCACTTTACTAGGGTGAGGATGACGAACCTCCTATTTTTCATATGCAGGAACATAGAGAGGATGAACACCTTCATGTTGCATAAGACTGCCTAGCAGCAACTTAACAGTGTGTTTCACTTTGCTCTTATCCGGATTTTGGTAGATCATCAGTTGGGATTGCAGGGAATTGCTTGGGAGGACTTCATCTCCCATGATTTCCTCAGCACATCATAGGTACTTCAGAGCCAGAGCAGGAGCTGGGTGGTCCTTCTCATCAGCATGAGAACCATGAGACCACTACCATGCCAGTTTTCGTTACATATCAGAGAGGAAGTAGGCACTTGTTTGCAGCAGTAAAGCGAGTGTTATCTCCACCCAGGGTGGAAGGGGACTTGCTTCCGGAATCAGCGACATAGGTACTGGACAAGGGCAAGAAGCCCGTGCATGATGAGGGGCCATCAGGTGTGCAGGAGACCGATGTCATCCTCATTCAGGATGATGAGGCAGAGGCAGGAAATGCCAAACTTAGGATGACCATTCAGGAGCAGGACTCGGAGATCCAAGACTTGATACTCAATGTGGAGAGGGTCAGATGGATCATCAAGTATCTGGAGCAGAGGAAAAAGTAGCTTGAGGACCAGCAGGCAATCATGGAGCTGCAAAGCATCCCTGAAAATCGACAAGCAGCCTAGCAGAGGAGGATCAAGCTCACTACCTTGGAGCAAGAGATCAACAACGACCGTGAGTCTTGGTTAGAGCGGGTCAATCTACACCTGGAGAGACTACTGGAGAAGGCCAATAGGGACAAAACCATATTGAGGAGGATGGCTTGTCATTACAGTGCACGGAACATGAGTGCAAAAGTCCGAATAAGGAGCTTGAAGGCCAAATTGAGCAGAGCAACAAAAGAGGCAAAAGAGAAAGATCGGCTTTGAATATTGGTGGAAGCTTCTGTGGCCCAACATAGTGCCTCTTAGAGAACCTCCAACCCAAATTTCAAGAAATTTGGGACAATTTTGATCACGTGTGAATTTTTTGGCACAAACACAGGTTTTTTCTCTATACGCGTCGCGCCACCGGTGCGACGCGTAGGATTGGGAGCTCCAAATGAGAAATGGTTTGCATTTTTGGATTCACCATGAAAAATCACAACTACCGGCAGTCGGGTAAGAAACTTGGTCACAATTTGAGTCTCTAGGAGGTCAAAAACACCCAAACAATGGCCTCACTGCCCCTATTTTGACACACAGGAAGCAGTCTTGGGAGAATAAAGATTTGGGGGGGCAAAGGAGCTCCAAAGTCAAAAATTCCACTTGGGTTGGAAAGTAGACAGGACAGTCTTTCCAACGAGCACATTTGGGCACACTTTGGACTCCTACAAGTGCCTCTTAAACATCCTAAGAACCTTAATAGGGATGGTGGCATGGAAATCAGCAAAAATTGGAACCCCTTGCTAACCCCCGCAAACAATCTCAATAACAAGGTGAGTAACTCTAGTCTAGCTATCTGAATAAAACTAACTCTGCTGCTCTTTTGAGTCCAAGGCTAGTAGAATATCTATGATAAATAAGCATAATTATTTAATAATTAATAATAATATAATAACATTTAATTATTAACTAACAATAAGAATGAAATATTACTAATTTAATGTAAAACATAAACAACAGTATAAATAATAATAAGAGTTATATATAAAGTATTAATAATAAAAAACAATGATAACATAAATATTAATGTTAGTTGAGAAGTTCAATTAGGGTTAATATAGTAATAAGATAACAAAAACAGCAAGGAATAAGAATGAAAATAAAATATCAATAATAATAGATAAGAATTATAAATATAGATAGGAGCAATAA
>APFE030657752.1:79995-101727 GCA_000404065.3 Pinus taeda
GTAGATCATGTTCTAGCAAGGGTTGGGCAGAAGGATATAGGATTAACTACTTGGACATGTGACCATTCTTTATGGTGATGTTCCCAACTCGACAGCTAATGTAGGCATCGGTTGTAGCCAACCAGGGTCTTCCCAGAATGAGAGGATACCTAGTGAGCTTTGCCTTTTGCTGGAGAACTAAGAAATTAGCAGGTTACTCCCAAGAATCAACGGAGACCATCACATCTTCCACAATCCCCCTCAGGGGTCACAGTGGAGCGGTCTGCTAACTGAAGCACTATCGTGGTCTTCCTCAAGGAGCCTTGGAGGTTCAGGTTGAGCATTGTGTCCTTTGTCATCATATTAATGGCAGCTCCTAGATCAATCAGGGTATGTAGGATCATTGTGCCATTGATGTGGACATCAACTGTTGGGCTTCCAGGGTCCAGATATTTTGGAAAGATTACCTACCCCAACATCAGGTCGGATAGTTGTCCTATGACATTGATGGTTGGGGCATCTCTCTTGTGCCTTCCTGGATTCCTAGAGCACTTCTCTTTGATCAACCTATTGTAGATAGGCACATCTTTTATGGCTTGGAGAAGTGGTATCTTCACACATAAATGTTTCAATTCTCCCAGGAGTTCAGTCTCTTCTGAGGTGGGTTGGATTGTCATGGATAGTCTCTTAGGAAAGGGTGGATTTGCTTTAGGTTCAGTTTCCTCTTTATCTTCCTTAACCTCCCTAGGTGGAGGCTGGCTATCTGGGAGAACTTTCTCAGATCACAAGTTGATTTCTTAAATCTCCACAGCATAAGTTGGGCATGATGGTTCCCCACTAGACACTTGTTGAGCCTGTCTATTGTTCCGGTTCGAATTTGTTTGGGCAGGCATTTGGGATTGCTTTGGTGGAGTAGAAGGTAACGGTTGTGGTTGGGCAAGTGGTGGAGGAAAAAGAGCGGGAAGAGAGTTGTATTGGGGCCTCCACCCCTGATGAGATGCATTCCACTGAGGTTGTGGCTGAGCATAGGATTGAAATGAATGGGTGGCTGGTTGGGCATGATATATAAATGTGAAGGACCAAGGAGGAGGCATGGACTAGGAAGGATGAGCAGGAGGGCCCTAAGAAGGTATGGAGGTGACTTGGTTGGGGTTGTAGTATGCCTAAGATGTCCCTTGCATCCCCTGCTGGTATGGTCTAGGTCCATGCAGCCTTCTTTGGTTTATGTAATAGAGTTGTTCAGTGACTCTCTCAGCCCCTTGATATACAACTTTAAGTCCAGGCAAGGAAGGGCACTTATCCGTAGAATGATTTTCTTCACAGACTGAACAAAACTCTATAGAGTTCAATGGGAATTCATTCCTAGGATGCCTCTTGGTTCATCTAGGGCAAAAAATGGCTAAAGCCCTCTCTGATTCCTCTTATTTTCTTTTGATATGTAAGGTATCCATTTGATGGAAAGAGTCTGCAACATCTCACTCTTGAAGTCTTCTAGCATGTTTCCAATTTCTCCTTAAATGGATGAGTTGGAGGAAGAGGTGTTGGCTAGGGGTTGATTCCCCCTACCTTTCTTTCTGGTTGCTCTAGAATGGTTTCTAAAAACAGTCTTTATGTCCTCATAGGATAGTTGGTAGATGTCTCCCCCGACCAGTAGATGGAGGGTGTCTAAAAGATCTTCCCGAATTCCCCTGAGCAGGAACAACTTCAAAGACTCAGTGTCAAGTGTACCCCCGACCCTTTTGTAACTAAGCTGGAACCTCTCTTCATAGTTTTCCAAGGACTCATCACTTCCCATGGTCATTCAAAAGATTTATTCTTTAGTATCTTTTGACCTACAATAGTCTCAATACTTGTTGTTAAATGCTTGTTTCATCTAAGCCCAAGTTGTGATGTTATTGCCAGGTAACCCCATGAACCAGTGCAGTGCTACATCCTTGAGAGTAGAAGGGAACAATTTCAATTTTTTCTCATCTTTTGCATAGTCATAAGTTCGATAGATGACAACAAACTCGAACAAGAATATGTCAAGATCTTTTGTAGTCAGACCATGGAAATGAGGTAGGGCGAAAGGGCTTATATTCTTCATTTTGGTGTC
The DNA here is from genome assembly GCA_000404065.3 of Pinus taeda. Lineage (NCBI taxonomy): Eukaryota > Viridiplantae > Streptophyta > Pinopsida > Pinales > Pinaceae > Pinus > Pinus taeda. Next base: position 82,070 of record APFE030657752.1, read on the forward strand.
CCCATTGGTCTCTCGAATGGGAAAGGTACCCTTTATTCTCTATCCATTCCCCTAGCATTTTTTTCATCCATTGGCTCCAAAGGAATGTTTCTTCTTCTTCTTCCCCTATAGGTTCTTCAAATATGTCTGGTTGTTCACCTAAGGGTTCTTCTTAATCACAGCCACTGAAGAAGAGAAAAGGTTGGTTGTGTGAAGCAGTGGGGATGTTGGGCAAAAAATTTCCTGAGTTATCTCTATTCCTATAAGGCATGAAAGGAAATATTTTTGGCTGGTTTTTTCCTTTTCCCCAAACTGATAGTACCTGCAGAAATTGAAATTGATTGAACAAAACAAATTGCAACTAACTGAAATGAACTTGCTGAAATGAAATTTGCAGAATTGAAAAGGAAAGCAAGGAAATGCAGAATTGAAGGAAAAGGAATGACTAGTCTACTTTTTCTTAAATGAAATTTGTAGAATTGAAAAGGAAAGCAAGGAAATGCAGAACTGAAGGAAGAGAAATGAATAGTCTACTTTTGTTGAAATAAACTATTAGCATAATGTTGCAAGAAGAAATAGAACAAAGTAGTAATCATAGAATACTCTGACGCTTCCCTAGAAACAATGCCAAAAAGTGGTGAGAACTAGTATTGCAGCAATAATTCTACAACTCTTGGGCTGCCTACTTTACTCTTATCAACCCGGTAGTTCGTAACAAACTTGGAAGTGTCGGTGTTGTATGCACAAGTACTAGTTCTCAGTGCAGGTTGTCACTTGGTCAGTCGCTGCAAGATCACTAGGAGCTCAAGCCAACTTCTATGGATTCTATAAGGAGCTCTATATGTGATGAAAGGAAAGAAAAATTACTCTATAGATGTTATTCTAACTGCCGAGAGGAGAAAGACTGAAATGTAAAGCAAACCTAGTAAACCCTAATTAACCAACTAATTCTACTTTTGCATAAAGCACTATGAAAACCATGAAAGGAATGCCATTACCTACTCAGGGAAGTAAACAACATCTAACTATTCTATTTCTATAATTAAATAAGAAAATAACATATTTTTGGATTTTATGTATTTTTATGTGAATTTGACATGCATGTAATTTATTGTGTGTGAGTGTGGCAGCGAATAGGTGGCATTGAAGGGCAGTTTTGGGACTTTAGAGGATGTAGGATGGTGTGGATGTGTCCTAGGAGTTCTCAGGTGGCCTTCTGGAGGCTTTTCCCACACTCAGCCTTCAAAAGAAAGGCTACAGGAAAATCTACAAGAGGACACAGGAAATCTACAGGAGGAAAACAGGGAAACTACAAGAGGCCTACAGGAGGAGGCTGAGAGCGGTTTTCACTATTTTGAGGGTGTGAGAGTGGGTGAAAAAGGTGGATGAAGGTTGGAATTAGATGTTAGGGAACCTAAGGTCTACCATGAATCACCATGAGAGAGAAATATGATTGGTTTTGCTCAAGGAGAGAGGAAGAAGTTCTATGGAAAAATGCAGGAAACTAGGGCAGAATTGAGGTGAGATTTGGGAGACCTGTAGGGAATGGATCAGATGGAGGGTTTGATTGCTGATAAGCTAGCCTACCACTGGAAGATATTTTATGCATACAAACTGACATTCATCCAAGGAAATCAAGCGACAAGTGAAATTAATGCATTTAGGAAAAATAGAGTTTTGCATAAAAATGGTCTAAACTATGATCTAGGAAAGGAAATGCTGAGAAATATTGTAGGAAAGGAAAGCATGAAAGAATACTATTGCAAATCAGGAAGTGAGCAAGATGAAGAATATCTAAAGAAAATCAAATCTGGACTATTAACCTACTAAAAAGCTACAAACGCTAGAAATCCTATGAAGGAAGAAAATTTGTGGTTTTGGGGCAGCAAGAGAGTCTTTACCTCAAATCATGGTCCCAGAGAAAGGAAGAGTGGCCAAGTCACTATTGTAGCCTTTTAAATCTTTTCTAGTCACTGCTTAACCTACTATAGAAAGAACAAATGGAAACAAACTACTAAATCATCAAAAGCAACCTATTCGTAACAATAAGAGAAATACATCTAACAGGAAACTAATCTACCAACTAAAATAAAGCATGCAAATACAAGTAAAGAGGAGCTTAGCTGCTTGGATTGGGCCCTAACCCAAGAGCATCATCCCTTTGACGTAACTTAGTGCTAGCTCAAAAAGGATTCCATATTTATTTTCAAAAAAATAGCAAGATTGCATGAAACTGTCACAAAATAATAATATTTGAGTAGAGTTTACATAAGCAAAAAATCTGACCCTAGTGAGGCCCTAGACCTCTCTACTTACTCATCTGAAGCTACCAACAGCTTCCTTAAAATCAAGGAGGCTTGGCTCCCAAAACTCGAGATAACTGTCAGTCATCCTCCACTTGCTTGGCTGCCTTCTAGTTCATGATTCGGCTGCTTGTACGCCAAGCTAAATGAAGGGGAATTTGAAGTGAGGAGTAATAAATGAGAGGGATTCCCTCCTATAAGTCCACTCCTTTGTCTACTTCTAGTTATTGCTGCCATTTGACCACTGGATCCTCAACTTTGACCTCGAAATCCATCAATAATCTACATTAAATACATGTTAGACCACATGGCATAATAACTAACTCAACTCACTCTATAAGCATGAATATAATCAGAAAATCATACAATAAGATAAGAGAATGGTTGATTTGACTAGGTTAGGAAGTAAAATGAGCCCATATAATTACCCATTAATGAGGCTCATCACTCTCTCTCTCATACTCTTGGAGACTTCGATTTTTCTTGAAGCACTCATGGTGGGTGTGGTATACTTGGATTCATGGAGAAAGAAGGCAAAGGAAGAATAGGAAAGCACGAGAGGGCATCGAGATCAGCAACTACATCATATTTTCTTGCAGTTACCGAGTTGCATCTATGTTTTCTTCACTAGTGTTGGCATGCATGACATATGCATGTGGATTCTTGGTCATGATCCTTCATTGGAATGGAGGATTACCTGAATTGACAGTCGATTGCCTAGCCTTTCCATTTCCTAGATAGCCATGGTGATTGCAGGTTTACTTTCATTATTTTTTATTGGTTGGTTCTCATGTCTCCTTAGCTTGGGTTGAGTTATTAGTTTCTAGAAGCCTTGGTTGGATAAACGCTCTGGAAGCCCTGTAACAACTTGGGCTGAGTTACTAGTCTTGGAAGCCTTGGTTGATAAAACACTCCAAAATGCCTTAGTGGGTTGAGTTACTAGTCCTGAAAGCCTTGGATGGACAAACACTCTAGAAGCCCGACGACAACTGTGGGTTGATTTACTAGTCCTAGAAGCCTTGGTTGAAACAAATGCTCTGGAATCCCTAGAAAGATTGGATGGAGACCAATCTGATGATGGTTTTGTGATGTCCAACCGTGAGGTGGAATCATTGTTTGATGGGTTGAGGTGGATGGCATTTGGAAGCACTAGATGAGTTTTGATTGATTTGTTCTATGATATCCCACATGCATGCTTGGAATATGGCACAGGGGTGAATGACTGAAGAGAGATTTGGATCATCCATTCTACGGTCGGGTGGAATGTGGAAGTCCCATCCCGACTTTGGATTTTTCATCATTAATGACTGATTATTTTTCCTTGTATTTCTATGAGAATTTTGATGGATTATATGTGGTCTATATGCTTGTACTTTCATGAGTATTTTTGTTTCTATTATACTAGTTATGTATGTGTTTTATGACAACAACCATGTATGGATTTCATCATATTTTTACTTGTAATTGAATAATCAATGTATCTATGACCTAATGGATGGAATGGCAGTTGATGTGTTGAGACATCAATGGTTCTTACCAATTCTTAGGTAAGTATGAGACCCCTATTCTCAGAACGATTATTTATACCTGTAGATTACATATTCGTGATATGTTTGATGAAATATCTTTCATGGCTAGTAGGGTTCCAGTCAAGGTCTTAAACAAGTATTTTCTTTAATATTGTCATTTCCATGTTATTTTAATGTTCTGAAGAGATGATTCAATTCCAAGTAGTGACCTAGGTTCAGGGCCTAAAAAATTGGCTCAAATCCTAGGGTTACTGGCATAGCATTGACAAATTTAGTCACTGGCCATTGGCAGGAAAGCATGTGAGAGAGACTTTGGGTTTCTCGACATTGTCATGCCTATAACATGAGAGCAACTGAGGCTTAAGTTGTCCAAAAGATTAGTGGGACCCAAGGACAAGTTGTCTAAAGTATTGGATTAGTTCTTGAGGGTCCTGTAGTTGATGTTGAATGTCTTTATGGCTTGTTCCCATTGGTTCCACTTCCTTAACGTGACTTAGGAAGTTGAATCATATCGTAGTGGCCTCTCGTCACATCTTTACCCTAGTTGGATGATTGGAGGAGGGTGTTATATGATAAATGCTCTAGAAGCCCGATGGCAGCTATGGGTTGAGTTACTAGTCCTAGAAGCCTTGGTTGGACAAATGCTCTGGAATCTTAATGATAGTTGTAGGTTCATTTATTAGTCCTAGAAGCTGGGTTGGAACAAACACTCTGGATCCCTGGACATCTTGGGTAGAGAAAGATCTGGTAATGGTTAGTGATTTCTGACCGTGAGGTGGAATCATTGGTTGAGGGTTGAGGTGGTTTGGCCTCTAGAAGCCCTGGTTTAGTTTTGATGGATTTGTTTCATGATATCCCACATTCATGGTTGGAATATGGCATGGGGGTGACTATTGGAAATACTGAGAGGGCAGTGAATCAATATTCCTTAGGAATTAGCACTTTTAAAACTTTTTAGAGCATTAGTTAATCTTCAATTATTATTAATGTGTATTTAATAATAACAGTAAATAAAAGAACACAGTAAACACAAGAATTTTAGGTGGAAAACCCCCTCCAGGTCAAAAACCACCGAACGCTTTTCTAATAAATTCTTCAATCTTCAGCCCCAAGTGAAATGAAAGAAACAACTTCCTAGAATTCTAGAAAAGCATTCTTCTCTATGTCCCACTGGAAGGATGCCCCAATGCCTTGGTTTCTTCGGTAGTCAACTGAATGGATGCCCCAAAATCCTAGACCAACCTACCACCCTGAAGTGTTCACAGGCCCCAACCTGTAGGCGACTTCATACACCTACCTAGCACCACCCTACCACCCTATAAAGACAAAAATTAAATACAAAAGTGTGGGATCCCATAGCAGGGACAATGATCCATGATACAATATGATTTACAATGATTTTGACCAAACACCCAATCAAACTATTACGTACAACCCAACCATGAAATCATCCCAACAAAGATTCCTATACCTCCCAATAATGCCTTTTCGACTCTAGGTAGATTGACTCCTTTACAATAATGACTCTTCCAATGACGACACTTTTACAAATGACTCTTTTACAACTTTACAATGATGACTCTTGGCCTTGACACTTCTTCAAAATATGCGGATGGCTTTCATGTCTTCAAAGGATGTCCCACTGTAATGCTGCCTTTGATTTGATACTTCTTCTCTTGAATTCTTTCTTGAAGTTGTACTTGAATCTTCTTCTACCTGCATGCAAACTTTTCTCGGCGAAATCAATCCCAAAAAAAAACAAAATACCCTTCAACTTACCTTTGCCTGCAAAACACATGTAAGTGCATAATAATGAAAAAATACAAATTAAAATTACAATGTGTACCTGAAGTGTGCTTGTCACTTTTTTTTTTTACTTGTTGCATCAGCAGAAAAAGACTCCCACTCTTGATATTGGCCTGGACTCTATGCAAGACTATATCCAAAACTAACCTAAAGATATATACAATAAAAACTGATGACATACCCTAGACTTGTGATGGACCAAGTTCTAAGTACAACAACAAATACCATTCTATAAACTAGGAAAAGAAAAGTAACATGAACTTACAACTTCATATATATTTAACAAACTTGGTGTAGCATCAATAATATGTAGCATCAAATGTGTAGTATCAAGAATAGGACATCTAAAAAACTAATTGTGACATATAGAGACATAGAAATATAACCGAGACACTGTATATACTTACGTTGTCCTACAAAAACATATGCCAGAGATGATACTCAAAATTCAAATGTAAACACTAATCATACATACCTTGTTGTATGATACTTACCCTTGACTATTTATGTGTGGCCCTTGAGCTCGATATTGAATCCGTTGTATCTATGTGATGTCAGAACTCCAAGATCTGAAATTTTGTCATGTGCTAGCCCTCTGATTCCTATTTGCAACCCCACAAGTCTGATCAAGATTGGATTCTTCAAGAAAGAGTTACGCCCAGTCTCCCACGATGACCGGATTATAGACTAGTTCAGTAGAGTGAACTTGTATGAAGTGCCACATGTCACTGTTGTGACCTTCGGCCCTACAAACACTACTAAAAAAACTACAGTCCTTACTATTTTTGTGAATATTTATAAAATTTTAATCCAATTCTCATAGAGAAAGTTATGATGATTTTCACAACATCACCTGTTTGACATGCAATTTGGGAGCCTTCACAAACGCTAACTTCCTCAGATCATATCTCAGAAAATGTTGTGAACCAAAACCTAAAACTCGGTCACGAGATTCATCAAGTTTTCAGCTCAAATGTTTTTTAATTTCAGCTTCTGAAGTTGTGCAGAAAAAATGTTATAGCGAAAATTCCATGATGACTTGTTTGAATCCACAAAATCCCTACTAGAGGAGTATATGAGGGTCATTATTTATATGAATGTCTTGAGTTGAGAGGGTCCTCAACAAGTGAACGTTGGAAGGATTTTAGGAGAAAAAAAAAATCATTATTAGTTATTGATTATTCAATGACCACAACCAATTATGAGTGCCATGCCACAAGCCCATAAGGTTTTAGCCCACTAACCGGGGCTACTAACTTCAAATGAAAATAACTCTCAAACCATGAAGAACTAGGAGGCATACCATATGTAAATGAAAACATCTTAACAAGTAAAATCCATTGATATGATCTCTGATGAAAAATAATATGAGTTATCAAGACAAAATTCCCTTGCAATATTGGGGTAGCCCCTGGTGCTGCTTGGGCCGACATCAATGACGACCACTGATCAATAGTGACTAGCTGGGAGAAAGATTTGGTTCAGCCTAGCCTATGATTAGGTGGTTCGTGGAAGAATCATACCTGTTCCACCTATGGAATCATCAATAGGAGCTCTCTTTCTCCTTGGTATTGATAGGTAAATATGATTATTATGTGGTTTATATTGTTGTTCTATGCTTAGCATCTCTGATGTTTATATGTTGTTTATGAACATGTTTTGTGATTGTCATGATGTTTGGTCATATCATGTTTTTACTTGTAAATGAATGGACAAAGTATCTATGGCCTAATAGATGAAATTGCAGCTAATGTGTTGAGGCATCTATGCTTCTTAATGATTTCTAGATAAATATGAGACCCCTATGTGCAGTTATGTTGTTAAGACTTCTAGCTTTCATATTTGTGATATGTTTGACAGAATTCTTATCATGGCTAGTAGGGGCCCAGTCTATTCCTTGTCAATGTTTTTGCAAATGTATCATTGTTCTATTATGTAAATTCATTTATGAAGGTTCTGGGTAGTGACCTAGGCTCTGGGCCTGAAAAGGTGGCACAAATCACGGAGTCGCAGTCACAAAATTGGGGAAAAATGTCCTTGAAAGCTCCCTTGCCCTTGTTGTGGGAGCTTTTGCAGCCTCCCAGATGAACCCTTATCCATCTCAAGGGAGCGTCTAGGGGTTTGATGCACTAAAACTTCACTTGGTCTCAGGGGCTGGTTACCTGAGTGGTTGGGATGGCTCCTGGCAGTTTTGTTACTGATGTAGAAGGTCTGTGTGATGTTTTCGACTGGTTCCACTTCCTTAATTGACACATAGGGAGTTCAATCATATCATAGTAACTTCTCGTCACATGTTTACCCTGGTTGGTTGGTTACTTTGGTAGATGTGGGAGGAGGGTGTTACACATGGTTATTAATGTCAAATGGGCCCTCATTTGTTATTTATATTTTTCACTAATATCAAGATTTACATTACAATAATTATTTTTTCCATATTCTAATTCACATGGGTAAGGTAGTGTTGACAGTGTTGGACCCACCAACATGTCAAGGGATCTCCTTGGTAAGAAGTCCAAACTAGACCTTAGACTGTTTGGAGTAGGAGTCCCAACAGTGAGTAGTAAAATAGTTCCTTGACCATGGTAGCACGCAGAGGTAAGTATGATAACTTTGTTGGAAGCATGTGTGCGACCTTGCAGTGAGTCAAGTGAGATGCATGGGGGGTTCTAAGTGATCAAGTGCTCAGAATTATGCTCAAAAATCAAAGTATCGGAATCTTGTCAAACTCAACTTCGTATTTAAGAGCTCATCATTTTGAATCCAACATTGCGAATGGTACTCAAATCTGAGTTTGTATACAGACATTAGAGCAAGTCAAAGTTTAAGTTTGACTTGTCGACCTGGTAGAATTGGGATGATGTGGCAAGGTTTTCAACGAATGAGGACGTGCCAAGTGGTAGGCTTCCATTGGCCACCGCAAATCATAGTTGCAAGGCGGAAAGGAATTACAAATCGGCCTCCACAGGTTTAGGGTTGCGATGCGATAAGACCATCGCATATCGCAATCACAAAACAGCGAGGGGAGAACAAGTCATAATGGGCTCCTGACAGTTATTAGGTTGTGATGCGATAAATTACCCAAACATGGGATTTTATATATCACAATTTAAGTTTCCGTTGAGTCACTGATATCGCATCACACAACATTTCATTGTTAACATTGCGAAATGTGATAGTTCTCGAATGTGATGCTGCTATAGGTTGCGATTTAATATCCTATCGGGTCTGCTGATATCACATTGCAGTGTTCCTCCGTGTTAACAAGACCTTCGACTGCTAAACTTTTCCGATTACAATGAGCGATGCACCCCGGATGTGGAATTTTATATGTTACAGTTAAATATCCCTGGCCGGTATGCGATATCGCAATCACAACATTTTGCAGTGATAACAAGATCATAAGATCCCACAACACTTGCCGATTGCGATTTACGATATGGCCGATAGGATATAGCCAACTGTGTGGTAAATTTCTCTCTTCGTTAGCAAATTTTGGAGTGGAAATGGGGCTTTTGGTCGATTTTGGAGAAATTTGTGGAACAAATAGTGGAAGAATTGGGAGAATTCATAATTTCTTCAGTTCTTATCCAATTTGGATGCAAAAATAGGCTAGATAGACATTTTTGAGTATGTTGAACTCATTGAGATAGGTTTCATGGGCATTTGAGCATTGTAAACACAATTTTGTTGTAATTTGAGCATAATAGAGAGGCCCAAGCCATTGGAAGCTAGACCAAGGAGACGTAGCCCAAGAGGGATGAAATCCTTTATCATGTGCTTGATATGTGTTGTATTTTGATTTTGTTTGCTATTATTTTACTATTCTTCAGCATATGTTTTACGTTAAATTATTTCTAACATTTACATAATAAACTCTCATGGGAAACAATTAATTAAGCAAAAGTATTGAATCCTTAAGCACTTGATAAGAAAATAATAAGCATCTTGGGTTTTAATCTAAATAGGGAATTATCACAGCATAACTAATCTGCTTCATTTCGGATCAATTTGGTATCTGAGCCAGTTTTTTGCTTACTAGATTTTCTTTGTGAAAGAAGGATTAATTGTTTTCAAGTTTATGTCATGCTTACAAGATTAAAGCTCAAAAGAGGTGAAGGAAGGCTAGTTGAAAGCTCTGAAATTGGGTCAAGTAGAAGAAGAGAAATGTTGACAAAGTTTTCTACACCAGTACATCCTCAAGTTGCAGAACTTGTAGTAAAGTCTCCAAAGATCATGTCTCATGAAGGAGAACCTATCATGACAGAAGATGACAAGACCTTCAAAAAGTCTCACTTTGATATGATAGAGATGGTGAAGGTCCTTTATGAAGAGAGAAACAATAGATTGCAAGGAGAAAGCTCCAGGCCTCCCAAAGGAGAAGGCTCTTCAGGAGGAGGTAATGGAAAAGCGGGTAATTGGAATGGATACAAGCCTCCACCATCTCCACCATATTCTTCAAATTATTCTTTGAAATCATCTTCCCACTCTTCCACTAATAACACCACTACTCATTCTCATCATTATTCTTCAAAAGGGATTGATAGAACACCTTTCCTAAAGATTGATATTAAATTTGAGTTGCAGATGTACAACGGTGAAGTGAATGCATAGAAGTTGGACAACTGGATTCGTCAATTGGAGGTGTATTATAGAATTCAAAACCTTCAAGAGGATGATATAAAAATTCAGTTGGATTCAGTGAGAATGGAGGGTGAAACACTCATTTTGTGGGAAGAAAGGACTCAAGAAGAGACCAAAAAACATGGTAAGATCTTTACTACTTGGTTTGATTTCATTGCTGCTATAAAAAAAAAATTGTACCCTTTAGGCCATATGCAAAAATCTATCATGAATTGGAAAAATTTCAAACAATTAAAAGGTCAAAATGTGCAAGAGTGTCAGACTAGGAGGTAACTCCTCAAATGTAATCGATTATTTCATTCAGGTTGTTCATTATTATATATAAGAGGGAGTGATTGTTCAGTTCATCTCTTGATGACTCTTCATTTTCTCTATTATTTATTTACACTAATTATAGTTGTTCACCCAATCCCTATGATTAGGTGACAACATTCCCCCCCATAATCTGAAGGGATGTTGGTGAGTCTAAGAATCCTTCTGAATATTTCAAGCTTTTCTCTTCCAAGTGCTTTGGTGAAGATGTCTGCAATCTTCTCATTAGTGGAACAATGGCGAAGATGGATTGTTTTGGCCTCAACATAATGTTGAATGAGATGATATTTTGTATTGATGTGCTTCATTCGATCATGGAACTTTGGGTTCCTAGCCAACTTTATTGCCGAGGTATTGTCATTCATGAGTGGAGTCAATTGTACTTGTTTTACCTGCGAATCTTCCATAATTTTCCTAAGCCACACAATTCCTTTTGTTGCCTTAGCTGCTGCCACATATTCTGCCTCTGTTGTGGAATTTGATGGACCTTATTGTTTGTGTGATCTCCAGGAGACAACTCCTGATCCAAGACTCATAACATAACCTGGAGTAGATACCCCAGTTTCTTTGTCTCCATCAAAGTCTAAATCAGAGCATCCAATCAAGATGAAGTTGCCACCTGTGTATACTTGATTCAAAATTCTTGAGTTCCCTTCAAGTACTTTAGAACTCTTTTTGCAGCAAACCAATGTCCCTCACAAGGCTTTTGCATAAACCTGGAGAGGATTCCAACAACAAATGAAATGTTTGGTCTGGTAGTAGTTAGGTACTTGAGAATTCCTACAAGCTGTCTATACTTTGTTTCATCCTCAAATTCTTTTCCTTCAATGGATGTGAGCTTTAAGTTTGGTTCCATTGGAGTATTCAGAGGATTGCATTCATCCATGCCAAAACTATTCAACAGATCTCTAATGTACTTCTTTTCAGAAAGGAATATGGACTTCAGATATTGATTTACTTCAATACCAAGATAGTAATAAACATAGCCCAAATTAGTCATTTCAAAACCTTTCCTCAATTCCTTCTTTATGGATGCAATGTAGCTCCCATTGTTCCATGTCATCAAAAGATTATGTATATATACCATAAGATATACAACTTCTTTGCCAACCTTCTTGACAAACAAAGTTGCATCATCAAGATCATAATGTTTGAAATTGAGTTTCAGAAGATGCTTAGTTATTTTTTCATACCAGGCACGCGGTTTGAGGCCATACAAGGATTTCACAAGTTTGCATACTTTATGTTCATGTCCTTTTACACAAAATCCTTCATGCTAGGACATAAAAACATTCTCTTTTAGATCTCCATTCAAGAAAGTAGTTTTTACATCCATTTGATGAATTTTTCCAACCGTTTTGAGCTGCTAGGGCAAAGAATGTCCGGATGGTAGCCCATTTTGTTGTGGGGGCTAAATTCTCTTCATAATCAACCCCTTCCTTCTATAAAAAAACTTTTGCCACAAGCCTGGCTTTGTGCTTTTCAAGTGAGCCATCAGCTTTATACTTGTTCTTGTAGACCCACTTGCAGCCAGTTAGTTTGGTTCCCAATGGAGGATCAACCAGCTTCCAAGTGCCATTCATTATCAAGGAATCATACTCCTTTTGCATTGCTTCTTTCCATTCATCATGAGAAGCAACTTATTTGAGGGAAGTTGGCTCAAAATTTGTAAACAAATTCAATTCACAATCATAAGAAACCTCCATATCAATAGGTGAATCAGAGTCATCTATGTCACCTACATTTTGTCGGGTTGAATTTCTAGTTCTTGTCTTTCCAACCTCATTAGGATGAACACTTTCAAGTGTCTTTGTCAACCACTTTGGGGGACCTTTCTGAGATGGTCCAGGCTTCTCCGTTGATTGAGTTGGGACTGAATCAAGATTGAGTCTCCCAATTCTGTCAATCACATCACTCAAAGTATCATCCATTGTTGGAGTTTCATGTGGGGGAGAGAGTTCTTCAAAAGAAGATTCCGTAGGTTGATCTAGTATAGAATCCCCCCTTCAAGATGTGGAATCTGACTATCAAATTCTTGAAATGATTTTTCATTTGTGAATCTATCCAAGCGATCAAGTTGCCGCTCAACAACATTGTCATTTTTGAATGATTCAATAAATATTACATCTCTAGATACAACAAACTTTTTATTGACTTCATCATAGAGACGGTATGATTTGGAGGTGTTTGAATACCCCAAGAAGATACACTTACAACTTCTTGTACCAAGTTTGTTTCTATGTACCTTTGGTATCAAAGCATACATGTGGAACCAAAGACCCTGAGATGCTTTACCGAAGGAATGTGCCCATACCACATTTCATAAGGAGTCTTGTTTCTAGTAGCATTAGATGGACAACTATTCTTTACATATACAACACATAGAACTGCATCAACACAAAATATCATTTTTACATTTTTGAAAAACATCATGAAGTGCACCATATTTAAGATTGTCCTATTCATTCTTTCAGCTACTCCATTCTGTTGAGGGTTATAAGGCACAGTTATTTGATGTTTGATCCCATGTTGGCGAAGATAGTTTTCAAATTCATTTGAAGTGTATTCTTTTCCATTATCAATGTGAATAGATCCAATATGAGATTGTGCATCATTTTCAATCCATTTATGAAAGGTATTGAATCTTTAAAAATCATCATATTTGTTCTTCAATAAATAAACCCAACACATTCTGGTGTAGTCATCAATAAATGTCATTATATATTTATTTCCATTTGCATTAGGAACAAGCATTGGACCACATAAATCTGAATGAATGAGTTCAAGTTTTCTATGTTCTCTGGAATGTGAATCATGAAAAGATTGTTTTCTATGCTTTCCTAGAATGCAAGCATCACATTGCTTAAGTTTCCTAGGAATTGTTGGCAAACTAGTAACACCATTTTTCTTCAAAAAGCGAAGGTTGTCATAGTTCAAGTCTCCAAATCTAGCATGCCATAATAAAATTGATGGAAATGTACCTTCTTCATAATGAGAATTGTATGAGAAATTTTTTGCATGAGCAAAGGTACCTTGTAGCTTGAGAAGCCCTTCTTCTTCTATTCCCATCTTGAAAAGTGAGTGGTCTGATGCTTTTCTCACCTCAAGCTTGCCATCAAACATATGAATGGAGTGTCCTTGTTGGCGGATGTGGGCCAAGGACAACAAGTTTCTCCTCAACTGTGGGAGATATAAAATATGATGCAGAAGAAAGTCTGGAAGACTAGGCAATTTAAGCCTAATTGTACCAAGCCCTGAAGGCTTGAGTTTTCATTTGTCTGCAAAGTATACTACTCCATCAACATTGTTAGTATATTCTTCAAAAAAAATCTCTTCTAAAAGTCATGTGGCGAGTTTCTCCTTAATCAAGCAACCAATCATTTTTCCAAGAAGCAAGTGAAGCATTAAATAAGTCTTCATTTACTCTAATATTATAGTGTGCCACAACATAGTGAGCGGATTCAGGTGCTATACCTTTCCCTTTGTCATTAGTTTTACCTTTGGGTTGATTTATATCATGCTCAATTCTGTCCCAAGGCAACTTGCATGTTGATGCATCATGTGATCCATCTCTTTTGTAGCGTATGCAGTGCAAATCTGACTTTTCTTCTTGAGAGTGTCTACCCCCCCTACCTCTGAAATTTCTTCCTCTTCCTCTTCCTATTCCTAAAATTCACACGACTAACCTTAGCGGGCGACACATAGCACAGGGAAACAACTTTCCTCGTGCACTCTCAACCTGATATCGGTTGTGCAAGATTTCACATAAGATTATGTGACTGGGTCACATCGATGGTGGAGAGCGTTTGAGTTAGTTAGTGAGCGGAAGACGCGATATGAGATTGTGCATCATTTTCAATCCATTTATGAAAGTTATTGAATCTTTAAAAATCATCATATTTGTTCTTCAATAAATAAAACCAACACATTCTGGTATAGTCATCAATAAATGTCATTATATATTTATTTCCATTTGCATAAGGAACATGCATTGGACCACATAAATCTGAATGAATGAGTTCAAGTTTTCTATGTTCTTTGGAATGTGAATCATGAAAATATTGTGTTCTATGCTTTCCTAGAACGCAAGCATCACATTGCTTAAGTTTCCTAGGTTGTAGGCAAACCAGTAACACAACCTCTTCTAAAAACAGAGGAGTTGTCTTTTTCCCAAAATCTTTCTCTCTTTTAGCAAATCTTTTCACAAGGGAGTCAAAGGTAATATCTTTGAGGTTTCCATTTGCTTGCAATGACTCAAGATAACTTGAGTAAGTGGGATAAAGTTCCTTGCGAAAAGTTTTTAGAGGAATGTCCAGTTCAACATTAGTGACTTTGATATCATGCATAATAGATTTTACTTCAGATGCAAGAGCAAGAGGATCATTATTTTGTAATTCACGGGTGAACAATTTAATCATGATTTGAACAACTTCAAGTGCAGAGTGTGAGTCATAGAGTTCCTTCAGTTTTTGTAAGGCTTTGAAAGCATTTGAAAATGGCAAAATATGGCAACTAACCTCTTCATTTACTAATGCTACAATCAATGCATAAGCCTTTCTGTTCTTATTTTCCTAAATGGCGAATTCAGTGTATGAGGTAGGTTGTTCTGGCTCTTTGTCTCCATTTCCAACACACACTCCTTTCCACAACTCATTAAGAATGAGAATGTGTTGGATTTTCTAAGACCACTTAGGATAGTTCTCCTTCCCATTGAGAACGACTCCCACAACAGATATTATTGAGTGCATTTTTAAAAAGTGTACTATGTAAAAAAAAATCTCTCTTCTGCTGGTAAAAAAAAAATGACGCGTGAGGTTGACGAAAACGAGGTGGTAGTCTGTAATTCAACTACTGGTTAACCTTGTAACCAATCAGCTACACTTAAATCTGATTCTGTTCGTGGATTTTCCCCTGAGGGTCCTGCTTATCTAACCAATCATTTTCGGTCCCTCTTTGACTTCTCCTTTTATCATGCGCTTCAATCTTCACCGTTGATCTCACTTTTCCAGATCTGATGGATATCAAGTCATCCGCTCACCAACTAACTCGGACAATCTCCACCATCGATGTCACCCGTCTAATGAAATGGTTGTCATGCAATCTTGTGTGAAATTGCTTGTCAGTCCCTCGTTGACTTCTCCTTTTATCAAGTGCTTCAATCCACGCCGTTGATCTCACTTCTCCAGATCCAACGAATATCGCGTCTTCCACTCACTAACTAACTCGAACGATCTCCACCATCGATGTGACCCAGTCACATAATCTTACGTGAAATCTTGCACAACCGATATCAGGTTGAGAGTGCATGAGAAACATGGTTTTCTCGTGCTATGTGTCACCCGCTAAGGTTAGTCGCGTGAATTTTAGGAATATCGTTTACAACCTTTAGGGTGCGCAAGATACCGCTTCCCACTTACCAATACAACCCTTGTGCTTAATTCATACTTTTAATAAAGGTGCTTAAGGAGAGGTTTAGTGCTTATACTCAGTATTAATGCTTAACACCAATTGACTATGATTTATAAATAAAATGTATGAATAGAGAAAAATACCTGATTATGATCCAGAATGCCAATACACAGTCATAAGAGAATTTTGTTCGTCGTACCCATGTTTAATAATATCAAACCAGGAGAGTGATGAAACCATGAGTGATACCTCAACTGTGCTTGTGGAGAAGTTGCCTGGCATAACCAGCCGAACATCCGTAGCAGTTTCCAGAGAGGGGCAGTAGTTGCCAGAGAAGGGAAAACCTACAGAACAGTTATCAAATACTTGAGAGAGGCACACCTGTCGAATGGTTGCAAGAGGTCAGTTCTGCAAAATAGGCAGAACATAGTTACAGAGTAGAGAGGGAAGACAAAATTGGTGCTAGCTCTGATATCATGTCAGACTAGGAGGTAACTCCTCAAATGTAATTGGTTATTTCATTTAGGTTGTTCATTATTATATACAAGAGGATGTGACTGTTCAGTTCATCTCCTGATGACTCTTCTTTTTCTCTATTATTTATTTACACTAATTACAGTTGTTATCCCAAACCCTATCATTAGGTGTCAACAAAGAGTATACTCAAGAGTTTAGGAGAATAACTGTTATGCTAGGAGTAGACTTACAATCACAAGATACTTTGTTAAAATACATAGGAGGGTTGGATAGCTATCTTTGACATACCATTCTTATGTTTATTCCCACGAATCTTGATGAGATCTATGTTCAAGCTACACACCTCAAAGCAAGAGGGAAAATTGTATAGGAAGAAGGTAAGAAGAAGTCATTTCAGAGTGGTGAAAAAGGGAAGAAATTTAAAGGAAAGTAGACGAAAAATGCTTCTGCTAAGAAAGAAGAGGAGAAACCTATGTGCAAGAATTCTTCCAAAGAGGATCATGATGAAGTGCATTGTTGGAAGCTTCATCCTAAATTAAGAACGAAGGAATCTAACCATAAAGGGAAACATAAGACAATTTTTTTTGCACAACAAGACTTGGGTTTTGACTCAAGTAATGAAGCAAAGATTCCAGCCATAATCACTAAAGGGAAAGTCATGGCAAAGACGAAGTCGTGGCATGCACCAACATAAAAAATAACTCCAATAATGTTTTAAATGAGGAAAATAGAATATAGTTGTTCCATATCCGATTTATTTCCAAACACACCAAAATTGATACACTGTTTGACAGTGGATCATAGGAAAATTTAATTTCTACAGACTTGGTCAAGAAGTTGAATGTGGAAACCATGCCTCATCATAAACTGTATTCGTTGGGTTGGATAACCAAGCAAGCTAATTTGCAGAGATTATACTATGAAACCAAGGGAGTGATGAAACCATGAGTGATACCTCAACTACACTTGTGGAGCAGTTGCCTTGCATAACCGGCCGAACGTCTGCAACATTTGCCAAAGAGGGGTAGAAATTGTGATAGAGGGGAAAACCTGCAAAAAGGTTATCAAATTCTTGAGAGAGGCACACCTGTGGAGTGGTTGCAAGAGGTCAATTCTGCAAAATAGGAAGAACATAGGTAGAAGGGAGTTACAAAGCAGAGAGGGAAGACAAAAATGGTGATGGCTCTAATACCATGTTAGACCAGGAGGTAACTCCTCAAATGTAATCAGTTATTTCATTCAGGTTGTTCATTATTATATACAAGAGGGAGTTACTGTTCAGTTCATCTCTTGATGACTCTTCATTTTCTTTCTTATTTATTTACACTAATTAAAATTGTTCCCCCAATCCCTATGATAAGGTGTCAACAAAGAGTATAATCAAGAGTTTAGGAGAATAACTCTTATGCTAAGACTAGACTTACAGTCACAAGATACTTTGTTGAAATACATAGAAGGGTTGGATAGCTATTTTCGACATACCATTCTTATGTTTAGTACCACGAATCTTTATGAGGTATATGTTCAAGGTACACACCTCGAAGCGAGAGGGAAAAGTGTACAAGAAGAAGGTAAGAAGAAGTCATTTTAGAGTGGTGAAAAAGGGAAGAATTTTAAAGGAAAGCAAACGAAAAATGCTTCTATTAAGAAATAAGAGGAGAAACCCATGTGCAAGAATTCTTCCAAAGACGGTCATGATGAAGCGCATTGTTGGAAGATTCATCCTGAATTAAGACCGAAGAAATCTAAAAATAAAGGGAAAGAGAAAACAAACGTTGTTCCACAACAGGACTTGGGTTCTGACTCAAGTAATGAAGTAAAGATTGCAGCCACAGTCACTAAATGGAAAGTCATGGCAAAGACAAGCAAAGACGAAGTCATGGCAAGCACCAGCACAACAAATAACTTGAATAACGTTTCAAATGAGGAAAACAAAATAGAGTTGCTCCATATCCGAGTTATTTCCAAACACACCAAATTTGATACACTGTTTGACAGTGGATCACAAGAAAATTTAATTTCTATAGACTTGGTCAAGAAGTTTAATCTGGAAACCATGTCTCATCATAAACCATATCCATTGGGTTGGATAACCAAGGAAGCTAATTTGAGAAGACTATACTATGAAACCAAGAGAGTGATGAAACCATGAGTAATACCTCAACTACGCTTGTGAAGCAGTTGCCTCGCATAACCAGCCGAACGTCTGTAGTAGTTGCCAGAGAGGGGAAGCAGTTGCAAGAGAGGGGAAAACCTGCAGAAAGGTTATCAAATTCTTGAGAGAAGCACACCTGTGGAGTGGTTGCAAGAGGTCAGTTCTGTAAAATAGGTAGAACATAGGCAGAATGGAGTTATAGAGCAGAGAGGGAAGCCAAAAATGGCACTGGCCCTGTTACACTGAAATTTGTCACCATGGTTATCTGCAGTTAAATAGCCATGTTGTCCTCCTTGTCAAGCCTCAAACCTTTTCTCTTCATGTCAAACTTCAAAAAGAGAGAGAGTCACTTTAAAACATGTTTATCTCTGGGTACGTAGGTTCTCTCTACCTTGCCTGCGTGTACGCACTCCTTACACACTATGCCTGCGTATTTATACGCTCTGTAAGCTAAAGGTTGGGTGCGTACCCCTGTAAAGGTCAAAAGGCGCGAGTTTCATCTCTAAAAAGTTACTTGTGGTCACTTCTAGAGCCTTCTAGAAGAGTGTTTGACGTGTATTGAGCGCCTCCAGATGGTTCATGCATCCCTATGATAGAGAAACTTATCCCATCAAGAGAGGAGCTACCCCATGCAAAAGAGGGAGTATCCCATTGATGTTGGAACTGAATAACTTCCTCTAGAATACTATAAATACAGGCATTGGGCCAGAGGAGGGGAGGTTGAAAGCTGAACATTCTAAAGGGTAAATGCTGCTGGAATTAGGATTTCCATTGTTGACTTGTGAGGAGAGATCACTATCCTTCCTTGTTGCCATATTGGGAGTGGGTGAGCTTGTCAAAGTAGAGGAAATCTCTTGCTGGACCCTGGGAGGAGCTTGCACAACACCAAGGCTCAGGTTGTAATGGTTCCTTTTTTATTATTTAATACGAATAAGTCCATTCTTCTCAATGATTTGTTAATGAATTATTTCATGTATTCCTTGGTCAATGTGATAAATATGCTTTGTTTTATGATGAATATTCAGATGCTATGTAATCGTTTGCTTT
>APFE030657752.1:126400-137740 GCA_000404065.3 Pinus taeda
CACAAACAGATCACAGATCAATACACCAGTATTTTTGACATGGTTAAAACCCTCAAAGAGGGAAAACAGTCCACGGCCTGAGCCAACGCGGCCACTTCAAGCAATTTATTAATAAAAGAATGAAATTTTACATAAGCTTCTCTCATGAACAGTTAACCTACAAATGAGCCTCCATGCTCTTTAAATAGACATCATGGACCAATCGGGTGTCAAGCCACGAATCAAGTGTCGATAATACCAAGGAGAGAATGAACCGTCAGATCACTACATATCGTGACCGTTGGATTGTAAGTTACAAAGTACATAGTAAAGAAACACACTTTACCTAACTCTACACTAGACAAAGTTATACTTAACTATTTCCTATGTGTCGAAATATCCTAACATATACAAGAGGGAGTCACTGTTCAGTTCATCTGCCGATGACTCTTAATTTTCTCTATTATTTATTTACACTAATTACAGTTGTTCCCCTAATCCCTATGATTATATGTCAACAAAGAGTATACTCAAGAGTTTAGGACAATAATTCTTATGCTAGGAGTAGACTTACAGTCACAAGATACTTTGTTGAAATACATAGGAGGGTTGGATAGCTTTCTTCGACATACGATTTTTATGTTTAGTCCGACGAATCTTGATGAGGTCTGTGTTCAAGCTACACACCTCGAAGCAAGAGGGAAAAGTGTATAGGAAGAAGGTAAGAAGAAGTCATTTCAGAGTGGTGAAAAAGGGAATAAATTTAAAGGAAAGTAGATGAAAAAGGTTTCTGTTAAGAAAGAAGAGGAGAAACCCATGTGCAAGAATTCTTCCAAAGAGGGTCATGATGAAGCGCATTGTTGGAAGCTTCATCCTAAATTAAGACTGAAGAAATCTAACAATAAAGGTAAAAAGAAAACAAATTTTGTTGCACAACAAGACTTGGGTTCTGACTCAAGTAATGAAGCTTAGGTTGCAGCCACAGTCACTAAAGGGAAAGTCATGGCAAAGACAAGCAAAGATGAAGTCGTGGCAAGCATCAGCGCAACAAATAACTCCAATAACATTTCAAACGAGGAAAACATAATAGAGTTGTTCCATATCCGAGTTATTTCCAAACACACCAAAATTCATACAATGTTTGACAGTGGATCCCAGGAAAATTTAATTTCTATAGACTTGGTCAAGAACTTGAATCTGGAAACTGTGCCTCATCATAAACTGTATCCATTAGGTTGGATAACCAAGGAAGCTAATTTGTAGGTCACATGGAAATTCATTTTCAAGTTTGCAATCACCGCTAATTTCATTGATGAAGTTGAATTAGACGTTGTGCCATTGGATATTTCTAGGATTGTGTTGGGAAGCCCATATTTGTATGATAGGAAAGTTGTTTTCCATAGATTTGAGAACAAATATCATTTTTTCAAAGATGGAGTGGAGTATATTATGAGAGCTCATCGCAGAAAGCTTAATCTGTCTTTGGCAAGTGCAAGGAAAATGAAGCGATTGGTCGATTCCAGCAAGAATCTTGTGCTCCTTATGATCAACCAGAAGAATGACACGGAACATGAATCCTTTGCAGGCTGTGACGTGAAGCTGAAAACTGAATTGGTTGATGTGGTCAATAAATATGGAGAAATGTTTCAAGAACCAAATGGATTGCCACCAAAAAGGGGAATTCAACGCAAAATTCAGCTACAAGACTGTCCACTCCCAAATATCGATATGTATTGAATGTCAATTCTGGAAAGTTTATAAATTAAGAAACAATTCAAGTAATTGTTAGATAAAGGTGTAATTCGTCCCTCTACTTCACCATGTGTTTCACCAATTGTTTTGGTACCCAAGAAAGATGGAACCTGGCACATGTGTGTAGATTATCGAGCTTTGAATAAAATTACCATAAAGAATTGATACCCATTACCTAGAACAGATGATTTGCTAGATCAGTTGAAGAATACAAAAATATTTCACTAAATTAGACTTGAGAAGTGGATATCATCAAGTTAGAATAGATGAGGAAGATATTTGCAAGACTGCTTTTAAAACCAAACATGGATTGTTTGAGTGGTTGGTTATGACTTTCGGTCTTTGCAATGCTCCAGCTACATTCATGAGAGTTATGAATGATGTTTTAATATCCTTTCTTGATGAATTTGTAATTGTCTATTTAGATGACATTTTGATATTCAACAAATCATGAGAAGAGCATGTCAATCATGTGAAGAAAGTTTTGGATATCATGAGAAAAGAACAATTATTTCTAAAGATATCTAAATGTGAATTCGGGAAAACTTCCTTAGTGCATTTGGGCCACATAGTTGAAGGAGGTGAGCTGAAGATTGACCCCTCTAAAGTTTCGGTCATTGTGAATTAGCCAATATCCAAATCAGTTGTAGAAGCAAGGAGTTTTCTAGGAGCTGTGTAGTATTGGAGGAATTTCATTGCCAATTTCTCTTCCATAGCAGCTCCACTACATGCTTTGAACAGCGTGAAGGTTTTCTACCAGTGGGGAGGCAAAAACAAAAAGCAATTTATGCTTTAAAACAAAAGATCAATTCAGCCCCAGTTTTAGCATTGCCAAACTTGAAACAACCCTTTGAAATAAAAATAGATGAAAGTGACTACACCACTGGTGCATTTCTTTTACAATGTGGTACAAGAAAGGTATTTATAACAGATTTGCTGGTATGCTTTCTAAAACGATTGTTAATGCAACCATTTTACTCAAGAATCATTATGTTTTTCCTTAAATTTACGTTGAGCAATATGCACATGATGTTGACTTTCAATAGGTATATTTAAACTTGAGCCAAGGCCACCAAGTTGAGGAATTAGACTACCATGCTCATGATAATCTATTGTATCATGTGGGAAAACTTTATGTTCCATAGGGAGAGAGAGTAAATGTCACAAGGGAAACGCACACTTCTCTTATTGTTGTACATTTTGGTGTAAGTAAAAGAATGGAAAATCTTTAGAGGTATTTTTATTGACCTCGTATGCTTGAAAGTGTGTCACATTTTGTCAGAGGTTGTTCATTGTGTGTAGTCAGTAAACCTAGTAATAGGAAGCTAAGATTTTACACACCACTTCTAGTAGCTTCATGTTCATTGGGGAGTGTTTCTATGGATTTTGTAGGAGGTCTCCCTTTATCAAGGAAAGGTCATGATTATTTGCATGTAGTTGTGGATAGGTTCAGCAAGATATGCATATTAATGCCTTGTAAAAAGAAAATTACAACTGAACAGATAGCTCAACTTTTCTTTCAAAATGTATGGGTTCATTTTAGATTACCTACTTCTATTATAAGTGATCATGATTCTCGATTTGTTGGGAATTTTTGGTCAAACTGAAGAAAAGTATAGCCTTCCATCCGCAAACAGATGGTCAAACTGAAGTGGTTAATAGGATAGCTATTCATTTTCTAAGAGGTTATTGCAACAAACATCCTAAGATGTGGGATGAATAGTTGCATTATATTCAGCATGCTTACAACCAAGCAAAACACTCTTCTACTCTAACTTTTCCTTTTGAGGCATGTCTTGGTTATTTACCTTAATCACCTTTGGATTTCACATTTGAGAAATATGTAGTTGTAGATGGACATAGCGACATAGACAAAAAAAAGAAATTCATTGAGAAAATTTAGTTGATTCACCAAACAGTTCAAGAACAACTAGAAAAGAGTAAAGGAAAGTATAAGACAAGGAATGATAAGGATCATGTGGATCATCAGTTTCAAGTAGGTGATGAAGTTTGGCTATACATTAGCAAGGAAAGGCTTCAAGGTGAAGGTTAAAAGATGAAACCAATTCGTTATGTTCCATTTCAAATTATGGAAAATATTGGTAATAATGCTTTCAAGATTGATTTGCCTTCATATATGCAAATCTATTCCATTGTTAATGTTGAAAATTTGAGATTGTATCAACCTCCTTTTGTTGAATATCAAGGAGAGAATGTTTGAATTCCACCTATTGAAGACTTTTCTCCAAAATTCCTTGATGTGCTTCAGCAAGACACTATACTGGACAAAGGCACAAGGATAACTAAAATGGGAAGTATTGATTATCTTCTGGTGGGTCTCAAAGGTACACAACCATCAAAGGCTAAATGGATTGAAGTGGGGAAGGTGAGGGAACAGTACCCTCAGTTGTTCAATAACTAAATATAAATCTTTTAGGGTCCAAAAGGCTTCCAGTGTGGAGGAGTGATCAAGTGCTCAGAATTATGCTCAAAAATCGAAGCATCAGAATCTTGTCAAACTCAACTTCAGATTGAAGAGATCGTCATTCTAAATCCAACGGTGTGAACAGTACTCAAATCCAAGTTCGTATGTAGAATTTAGAGAATGCCAAAGTTTAATTTTGACTTGTCTACATGGCAGGATTGGGATGATGTGGCAAGGTCTTTAGTGAATGAGGAAGCACCAAGTGGAAGGCTTCCATCAGCCGACGCATTTCAGAAATCAGAGTTGCAAGGTGGAAAGGCATTAGAAATCAGCCTCGGCAGGTTCAAGGTTACGATGCGATAAGGCCATCGCATATCGGTGAGGAGAGAATAAGTCAGAATTGCCCCCCAGCAATTACCAGGTTTCGATGTGATAAATTACCCAAATGCGGGATTTTATATGCCACATTTTAAGTTCCCATTGAGTCTGTTGATATCGCATCGCACAACATTCTGTCTTTAACATTGCAAAATGTGATAGTTCCTGGATGTGATGCCGCTTTAGGTTGCGATTTAATATCTCGTCAAGTCCGACGATATCGCATTGCAGTGTTCCGTCGTGTAAAATTATCTTCAACTGCTAAACTTCGCCGATTATGATGAGTGATGGACCCCGGACGAAGGATTTTATATGTTATAGTTAGATATCCTTGGCGGGTCTGCGATATCGCAATTGCAATGTTTTGTTGTGTTAACAATACCAAAAGAGCTTGCAACACTTACCGATTGTGATTTGCAATACAGCCAATAAGATATAGCCTACCATGAGGCGAATTTCTCACTCCGTTAGCAGATTTTGGACCAGAAATGGGGTTTTTGGTTGGTTTTGGAGCCATTTGTGGAAAAAATAGTGGAAGAACTGGGAGAAGTCATAACTTCTTGAGTTCTTATCCAAATTAGATGAAAAAATAGGCTCGATAGCCATTTTTTAGTATGTTGAACTCATTGAGATAGGTTTCAGAGTTATTAGAGCATTATAAACACATTTTTGTTGTAATTTGAACATAATAGAGAAGCCCAAGCCATTAGAACTTGGACCAAGGAGATGTAGCTGAGGAGGGGTGAACTCCTTTATCATGTGCTTGCTTTATGTTGTATTTCGATGTTATTTGTTGTTATTTTTTTGTTTTTTAGCATATGCTTTATGTTAATTGTTTCTAAAATTTACATAAGAAACTCTCATGGGAATCAATTAATTAAGCAAAAGTATTGAATCCTTAAGCACTTGATAAGAAAATGATACGCATCTTGGGTTTTAATCTGAACAGGGAATTAGCACAGAATAACTAATCTACTCCATTTTGGATCACTAACACATGGAGGGGAAAAGGAAGTGTGTCCATTAGACGTTTGTAATAGTACACAACCTGAAAGGAACACACAAGCAGAATGAAATCATGGGCTGGAAGAGGAATAGTCCACAATCCAAAATGACGAGTTAATACAACAATATGTCTTCAAAAAGATTCATACAATTACATAAAAAATGGTTCATACACAAATGCGTAAGTTAAATAACATACATTGCTAAAGTAAATAGAATAGTCGAACTACAATAACAACATATACATGAAAATGTGTTGGCTCAGTTATATTATTAAGTGAAAGTTCCATCCATACATACATTATTGATAACCACAAGCCCTAATAGTGGAACATTAAAGTCAACACTACCTACTCCTCCAAAGATACATACTCGCTCTACGATAGGAAAAGCCAAGGCTCATCACAATACTCTCCAAGCCTTCTTCGAGCAACGCCTAGCCAAAATCTTGGCTCTTAAAATCCTGTTCTACGAGTTACGAGGTTCTATTTATAACAAAGAGTGGGGTGATGGTTGGCATTCCCCTTTGTGACTCTTCGACTACCCTCATGACTATTCAAGTTCCTTACAAATAACTCTTTACATTACATAGTGACTGTTCACATTCCACTGATGACACTTGGAATTTCACTTATGACATATTTACAAATAATATAATTTTTCCACATGTACCCATGTGAGACAAAATAGACTAGAGACAGCTTAATAAGTCGCAACAATATGACCCCGAAGTTTGGGGCAATACCAACTCGGAAGCCTCCACTTGATGATTCTTAGTCATGTACTGATGCCAAGCTTGGTACTATGCTATGAATTCCCCAAACTGCTTGATGGTGTATTCTCAATAGTGAAATCTTGCCTCCATAGATTCTGGGTATATGGTCTCGAAACTTGTGTCCATCTCATCCTGAAGCATGTGCAGCATGGTGTAGACCATGACAGTACCACCAGTATGCTTCTCCATGTTTTTTGCACTCAGCTCCAAGTCACCCCTGGTGGCCTCTTGCCTTAGCTGCTCCATGTAACTATTGACCTCTAACCAAACTTGGTTCTTGTGCTTAGCTTTGGTGAGGTAACCTACATGTGTTTTCCTTCTTCCTCAGCTATTGGTTGTTCCAGCTCATCAACCTATATGGCGCATTTTGCTCTGTCACTGTGCCTTGCCTTTTTTCTTCTTCCCGCTTCTACTTCTTTTCCTATTCTTCCCTCCACGACTCCTATTCTTCCTTTAGTTCTTGTTCTTCTTGCTGCAGTCTTAGTTCTTCTACCTATAAGCTCTGCTTTTCTCTCTTCCTCTGCTCTATTGTCTGTGTCCTTTGATTCCTTTTGCTTTTGTTGTCAAGTTGTCTGCATGATGATTGAATGTGATTTTTCTCTGCAGCTTTGTTCTCCCTTTATTATGTTATCAATTTCCTCTTTCCCTGATCTTGTACTAGATTGTTGCCTTCTACCATTGTTGTTGGTCTTGATTCCATGTTAGTGTTAATTCATTTTTTGTAAATAATTAGGCATCTGCATATACTCGAAAGTAAACTAGCACTTGCTTGAAAACTTCCCCAGTACTGCTTTTAGTGGTCACTCTTGAAACAACTCTCTTTGGTGCTATGGTACAATGACTGCTGGAGAGAAGTGCTTCACAAGTGTGGTACATGTGGGACATAATGGACACTCATGGCAAGCAAACATTATCTCTTACAAATCTAACTTTGCGGCATGATCAATCAGCAACTAGGGCATCTGATGAGACGAAATACATAATTTTGACTAATAGGGGTAACTCACTGACTCTAGGAACAACGCAATGTGTAGTCCAAGTAGCTAGTGTGGAAGCTTGATGATTGGAACTGCACAATGCATAGTTTAGTCTAGGTTAGGGCCTGGGAGAGACTGCGCATTTCGTATTCTCAGTGACCAAACTTGGAGACTGCCTCTTGGAACTATGCAGTGGAATGTTGGAGCCAGCCCAAGGTAGGCTTTACACAATTCCAAAAGCCGAGGAAGAGGCCTTGAGCTCCCATATTGCGTAGTGCATGTAGTGAAGTGTGAGATTCAGGCAAGGGGATCCCAAATCTGTCCATGGGGAGTGTGCAAACAAGTGGATCTGAAGGATAATGTAAGGATGAGTGCATATCTAACTAAGTGTAGATGTATGCATGTAAAACAAGTGCAACAATGGATCAAACTGAAGGAACAAGAGGCATGTGAAGGGAGTCATTGCACGGCTGCCATTGGTGCAAAATCGGGAAAACTCATGCAACACTTGAGAAAGGCAATATATAACTTGAATCAACACTTCTACAAGTTAAAACAAGTTAAAATGCTAGTGATCATTCAACAAAATGAGTGAAACAACACTCTCGCAAGCTAAACAAACAAAAGCAATAAAAAAAGCAATAAGAGACAATAAAATAAAAACTCACCCCGAAAAGCGATAACAATGCTTTGAAGGCTCCTTAATCTCCTAAGGAAGCTAGAGCTTGATGATAAAATGTATAAGTGAGCTCTAGGGGTGTCCATTACATAGATTTGAGAAAAATGGAGTTCATGATGCATATGCTTGAGATCAAGGACAATAATGACACTTGGCAGAAACTTCTAAAGATGGCAATGTGTCACCTTCAAGAAACTAATAATAGATCCCTACTTCCTAGGGATGCTTTTTTTCTTAGCTTCTTTCTTTTCGAGAAAAATATCATGCATTGCCTGGAAATATTGCACAGTTATGTGATAGATAGGGAAACTCTTTGGTTCATGCACTAAGTAGTTTCTGAGCACAATAGGTTCTGTGCAATTTCTGGGCTAAGTGGCTCTAGGCTGCCTCTCATGATCTATGCAATTTCTCAGTTGAAGGCAGGCTATCAGCTGACCTTGTGCAATTCTAGAGCTGAAGGCTCACTCGCTGGCTTGGATTGCTATACGCAGTTTCCCAGCTGAAGATAAGTTACTAGTTGGTTCTGCGCAATTCTGGAGCTGAAGCTCACTGTTGATTTGCACTGCGCATTTCCTGAGAGCAAGGTTGGTTTCTCTCAAGGATTGTGTAGATTATCAAGGTAGTGCTAGAACTAGTTCGTAACCAAGTCACAGGGTCAGCTTGTGGTTAGACATAAAAGCAAGTAAGCAAACACAAGCTATAAAGAAAAAGATAAAACTTGATGGAAGCAAAAGTATCTAGGCAATGTAAGACAACGTGTTGGGAATTTAGTAGGGAGGCTCCAAAACAAAGTGAAGGAAAAATTTTGGACAGTGGTTGTAGCCGCTACAATAGGTAGGTAAATAAAATTAATAAAATATTTCATGAATACCCAAATTAATAAAAAAATATTTCACACATACCTAAATTAAGAATAAAATATTTGAGGGATACCCAAATTAAACAATTTAAAATTATTTAGGACATGCACCACTTTTTAAATATAAAGGATTTTGATTGGTTTCCATATTATGACATGGAAATTACGTGAAAAATCATGGGCACTTTTAGGCTAAAATTTCCTATAATGTTTCTATTCATATTTGAATGCTTTCCCTAGATGCATTGATTTCATTATAGTAGAGTTGATTTCTATTTCTATTTTAATGCTTCCACCACTTGTATTGATTTCAATGTACATGTTGATTTTTTATTTGATGTAATAATTTCAAAGTAAATAGATTTATAGTGTGCATTGATTTTTGTGTTACAACAATTCAACCATAAATAAAAGTCTTGAATTTCCATCTTAAATAAAATGTTCACTTAGCTTAAATGTCTTCTTCTTAAAAATGTAAAATGTTTGTAATGTAAACTCAGTGTTTTCTGAGCAGAGTAGGTTCCGATCAATTTTTGGGTTGAGTGACTTTGGGCTGCCTCCCAGGCTCTGCATAATTTCCCAACTAAAGGCAGGTTGTCAGCTGGCTTTGCGCAATTTTGGAGTTGAATTCTTAGTTGTTGGATTGAACTTCTCTGCATAGTTTCCCAGCTAAAGACAAGGTGTCAGTTGGTTCTACGCAATTCTAGAGTCGAAGCTCACTGTTGGGTTGCACTGCGTATTTCCCGAGAGAAAGGTTGGTTTCCCTCAAGGATTGCACAGATCATCAAGGCAGTGCTAGAAGTAGATTGCAACCAAGTGACGAGGCTAGCTTATGGTTAGCCGACAAAGCAAGTAAGAAAACACAAGCTATAAAGCAAAAGATAAAACTTGATGGAAGTACAAGTACCTAGGCAGTGTAAGATAAGCTGCTTGGAATTTAGTAGGGAGGCTCCAAAACGAAGCGAAAGAAAAATTTTGGAGGGTGGTTGTAGCCGCTACAACAAGTAGGGAAATAACATTAATAAAATATTTCATGAATACCCAACTTAATAATAAAATATTTCACCCGTACCTAAATTAATAATAAAATATTTGACGGATACTCAAATTAAATAATTTAAAATTATTTAGGACATGTACCTCTTTTTAAATTTAAAGGATTTTGATTGGTTTCCATATTATGACATGGAAATTACGTGAAAATTTCATGGGAAGTTTTAGGCTAAAATTTCCTCTAATGTTTCTATTCATATTTGATTGTTTTCCCTAGACGCGTTGATTTCATTTTAGTAGAGTCGATTTCTATTTCAATTTTAATGCTTGCACCAGTTGCATTGATTTCAATGTACATGTTGATTTTATATTTGATGTAATAATTTCAAAGTAAATAGATTAATAGTGTGCATTGATTTATGTGTTACAACGATTCAACCATAAATAAAAGTCTTGAATTTCCATCTTAAATAAAATGTTCACTTACCTTAAATGTCTTTTTCTTGAAAATGTAAATTGTTTGTAATTGACTACATTCTTACTATTCCCATTTTTCTATCATTCAACATTGATAATCACTTTTCATTCAAACCAGACAATATAAAACAAATACCATTGAAACTTACTTGGGATTTAATATTCCATAAGTCACAATTATTGACTTTGGAGAAAAATATTATTAATATTGGAGAGAAATAGAGACAAAGTATCTTGTTTACTACAATAGCTCGATTTAGAAATTTGAATGGTCTACAATTTCAACTTCCGTTTTCATGTGGTCTATATAAAAACGATGACAAAACTAATAAGTGTGACAATAAGAACAATAGAAGAAAATAGTTTGAGATTGGTCACAATGAAGACTATTTCTAATTTACTACATTCCTATTATTCCCCTTATCTATCATTCAACAATGTTACACTGTCACTTTGCATTTAAAATTTTAGTTTCAACATTTCTTATAATTCAAGTTATTAAAAATCTCCATCCTTTGTTGAATTGAGGCTTCTGTGATCCATAACGTATATAGAAGATTTTTCGGCGTAAATCACATTTAGAAAAACCTTTGTCAACGCGTTTCGAACCAACTAGTGTGGTTCATCGTCAAGACAAGTTGAGGAATCAGATCAAGGTTGTCAATTATATAGGGAGAGTAGATCCTCAAATGGTTAGGTTGACTAGGTTGACCATCAACAGCTATCTAAAACGGCTAAGAATAAAAATGAAATTAAAATATTAATAAGTCAAAGGTAATTGAATAAATAACCCCTAGAAATGTATTAGTTATTCCATTTTTAACATATTAAAATATTTTACTTAGGTTAATAAATTATTCAATCCAACTCACTTATAATTTATTTAATCATATATGTAAAAAGGGGGTTTATATATAATAGAAAGTTATATTCTCAAATTTTAATAATTATGTTAAGTTACCTATTCCTAATTAATTTAATCAAATGAATTGCTAGAGATGAGAAAAGGGGATTTTTATTAGTTTATTTAATTATTTATTA
>APFE030657757.1:0-20638 GCA_000404065.3 Pinus taeda
ACTATCCTATATATATGACTCCTACAAGTAATACCACGGGTCAATACCGTTTATTACTAATATCGTCGGCCCATTTGCAACTAACTGTGGTTCCTTTATTAATTACGAATTAACCACTTACAATTATTAATATGGGCTTTATTGACTCTTAACTATGACGTGGTCCCATTACATAGATAAGGGGGTTAGGGTGGGACCCTAACACCTCAACCTTTCTCAACTGATGGGTTTCTCAAAATATGGAAGGATAAATATCGATTTCCCATTGTTCTCCTGTGTACTCCTTCCACTGTGCCACTCTGATATGGGTTTGATCTAGACTTTACTTTATGGCCCGCATCTATACTTCCTCACTGCATGCTTATTCTATTGTTCTAACATGTCTCTTGTTCTAACATGTCTCTTTGTGGCTCTCACTCTCCATTGTCTCTACAATGTCCATTTTAATCTTATACAAGCTCCTCTATTTTCTAAATTCAGCCTTTGTTCTCCTCTCAACTCTTCCACAAACTCTTATTTCCAACTTAGGTACTGGACTTGATCTAGGCAGCCGTCAATACTATTTTCTCGTGGCTTCTTTGTTGTGCACTTTGATTCTCTGCAAGAATATATATATATATATATATATATATATATATATATATATATATAATTATATAATATA
The DNA here is from genome assembly GCA_000404065.3 of Pinus taeda. Taxonomy (NCBI): domain Eukaryota; kingdom Viridiplantae; phylum Streptophyta; class Pinopsida; order Pinales; family Pinaceae; genus Pinus; species Pinus taeda. Next base: position 665 of record APFE030657757.1, read on the forward strand.
TATATATATTGTCACTGCGTAAAACACCCTCCAAAATTTTACCCCTACACTTGAATTTTGGAGCCTAGTATGGATCTTGCAATCGGTCATTCCATGGTCACTTCTTGATCAATCGAAGTCGCTTGCTCACACACGTTCAGTTCGCAACAAGTTCATGACTGCAGTATTTTATGCAAGCTTTAACAAGCATAGAAAATTCCATCAAGACAGTTCATGTTCAATGTTCAACCCAAGTCGATAGTTAGTATGCATTGTCACTGACAATCCCTCACTTTTGGATACGTTTGTACTTCTATTTCAGTGAGTTTTTCAAACTATCACTTTTACACACCTTCTCTTTCACAAGTGCGGTTTTCATGTTTTAAATTGTCACTTTTTATTTATTTCACTTTCATTTGTACCACTTTCATGTTATATTAGCTCTGGAATGTGTCTCTTTCACGTTGTTCGCATATTGCAAGTGTCATTCGCACTTTTCCTCCTCAATAGAAAATGTCGTCTTTTAGTATGTTAAGTGTCACAAATTGTATAAAATCTAGTTCTGGTGTGTTTCAAGAGGTAATATTTGCTATAATGAGTTGTTCTCAACATGCAAACATGTATCATACTCATTTCAAAAGTTTTAAGCATCGTCGCACAAGTGTCGCCACAAAGTGTATCTTTAGTATCACACTTGGAGTGAGTTGTTGCAATGTTGTCACATTGAGGAAAGTATGTTTTTCATGTGTTCTAAGTGCCCTATGTTATTTTTTAAAGTGATATAGGTTTGTGGTCATGCTCAAGTCTTGTTCTTTTTCAACTTCATCTCACTAATCCCACACTTAGTCAAAAATGGGAAAATTCCCTAATTGGGCCTCTCAGCCTCATTCAACCCTCCTGGACTGTGCACTATGTAGTATTACTCCTCAAACAACAAAATTACCTCTTGGCACTATGCAATACACATTTTCTACCTCCCATAACTGTGAACTACACAATCTTAGTGCTCAATCCTAACCCCTGAGCTCTAATACTTTGCAATCCTTGCCTCTAGTTGGCTTCCTGCGCACACTACATAATCTTAAGCATCAAGCCTTAGTCTTGATCTCTTGAATTGCGCAACTATGAAATCATTTTTCCTCTCTCCCCTAAGAACTTCTCACTTGGAAACTTCAAGCCTCAAGCTTAAGGCCTTGAACCCCTCAACTGTGCAATCTCCCAGCATGTTCTCCTATTTGAACTTTGTAGTGGGAAACTTCAAGCCTCAAGCTTGACTTCTTAGGTTCCCCAAATACGCAGTCACTCAGCCCCCCCTTAAGAACTACATTGTGCATAATCTCAAGCCTCAAGTCTTCATATTAATCCCTTGATTACCTCAACTGCAAAGTCCCTCTACCTAGGCCTGCATAACTACGCATTGTGTAGTCTCAAGATTCAAGCCTCTAGCACGAGTCCTTGATTTCCTAAAATGTGCAATCCTTTAACCCTAGCCATCCTAAATTGCGCATTCAGCAATCTCAAGTCTCAGTCCTGAACCATGGCCTCTAGAAATGTGGAATCCTTGAGTTAGTCACTCAACCAGTCACTAGTTCCATCCCTAACAAGCGATTTCATGAAGCATCTTAGGCCATGGGTTTCTTGGACTGATGTCGTCTTGTCATGGGTGGATTGTAGTCATGGGTATTTTATTATGTCATGACAGGATGATGATGAAGGAGATGGATAATGAGACCATGCTAGAATACACCTAAGGAGATGAGGAGATAAGATGATCATTAGGAAAGAAGATGAAGGAACACTAGAATATAGTAGAAGATGGAAGATCAAGACCACAATGAAGACTCCTTATCTTCAAGTCATAAGGAGGAGGAAGAATAAGAACATGCACCATCTTTTCAAGAAGACGCAAAGAAAACAACATCAAAAAATGACTTGACATTGCCATGTCATCATGCAGTCCATGTCATCAGTGCCGTGTCATGTCATGTCATGAGCCATCATGTGCCACATCATTCATGGATTATGTAATTCTATATTGGAAAATTTAATGTAAAGTGGAAGTCCAAGGGTCATCTATGTAATGTGAAAAGTCATGTAGGAAGTCAAAAAGTCATGAGAAGTCAAATAGTCATGAGTGTAGTCCAAGGGTCATAAGGGAGGTAATGGATCACCCCATTTTTTATATATACACCCTCATTGTTCATACAAAATAATTTTCACCTTTTCTCCTCCTACCAGGCATTGGAGAGGAAGATAGTTGTTTTGGAGGAGTGAGTGACTACTTTAATGCTCTGTTATTGGGGCTAGTAGTGTTCACTGTCTTGATGTATCTTGGAACTTTTACTTAATTCAGAAGCTCATTGAGCCAACACGCTTTCATGCATATGTCATGAATATTGTAAGACTATTATTTGAATGTTTGCAATGTATGTTGTTTTCATCTGTACTAAGGAAATTGAAATATTTTGGTGGCTTTGGAACTTATCTTGTTGAAGGTTTGTTATATTTGCTTTAACAATCATTTCTTCCTTTTGAACTATTTCGTTGGTTGATCAACGATTCATTCATTTGTATATTCTAGTATGCCTTTTCTAGATTAGTATTATTACTTATCTTTAAAGGGCCCAATTGTCTCTTCCATTTCGGTAGAAGGGCCTTGATACTTTCCGCAACTAAACATTTCACAAGGCATACCCAATTGATGATCTGAAAATACCTATGTATTACTCTCTTGTGTTGAACTTTCTATCCAAGTAAAATCTATAAGAATATATGGCAAACTGGTCAATATTCTGATTGGTGCTCCTATACCAAACTGTGTGAGGTCTAATTGGGACTTCACATCAGAGAGACCCCCTTAGTTGATGAATTTACAACATCGTCAACAAATTCTTCTAGTGCCAATCCTTTTTGAGCTTGGGTTTATACCTACAATGCTAATTTAAACCAATATAATATTTATTACAAACTCAACTCAATACAAAGATTGAGGGTCTACACAAGGTCCAAAAACACTTGAATGAGATGCTTCCTCTAATAATATGTATACCTTATTTACAAAGGCCTCAATCTCATTTACATTCATATCCCTCTCTCAGCCTTGTGGCCTTACCTGGGCCTCAAAATTCCTCTCAAGACTCTCTCTTCTATCCCTTTATATCACACATCATTCTCTATGATTACATACATTTATACAAAATATGATATTGAAACAAATTTGGGTTTAGATCCACAATTGATTCAACAAATCCCTATTCTAGGATTTTAGATCCACAAATATTTTCAAATATCTAACTACCCTACAATCTCTCTAAATCTCCCAGATACTTCTCGAGATATCTCATTGAGAAGATATCTAGTTAAAATATTCCTAATTTTCAATGCTTATATACATTTCTCATGAAATCATAAAAATACTCAAATAATTACAATCAATTAGGGAACTAGCTCCCTTGGTAAATGAAAAATGCTAGATCTAGTCAAAATAGATTTTGACTTGGAAGTGGGATGCTCATGTGTCATTATTGCTGATGAGATATAGCCTATCCTTGAAGGAATTTACTCGATATTGATTCGTTGACTAGACTAGATATCAAATCGTTGACTCATCTACATATCAACGGATTTACTTAACTTGATATTGACTTGTCAATATCAAATTAAGCCTCAACTAGCTAATAATTAAGTTGTCTTTCGATTGACTCAAAAGAAAATCTACATTGGGTTTCTTTCCATTGACTTGTTCTCTAGCCTCTTTCAACTAGAAAATTGGCAATGAAACAATCAAACACTCTATCGACCAGACCAAACAATATGGCATGACTTTAGCTTGACCAAACTTGCTTGTAGAGAAAACCCTTTTTGATCAAACGTCAACATATCTTCTTTATCAACTAGATCTCTATTGATGATATTTGAATGATTAGGATATATGGTGAGCATTGAACATAGGTTGATTGGCTTGAGTTCAGCTTTGTTTTCTCTCTAGGGATGTTCCTTGTTTTCTTAGAACCAAGCTTGTGGAATGCATATAAACTTCAATCAACTTGGTCTCAACATGCTAATTTATAGCTAATACTACTCTGTAAATTTAGATACGTAGCATTATATAAAACCACATAATGGATCCCAAATGACACTATAAGATACATTTATATATTATAAATTACATCATTCTAAGTTCTTTAATAAAAATACAATCAATAGTATTAAACATTTAAAGATCCATGATTTTTAGAACATATCAGATAATGGAATTCACACATTGTAATAGTTTGGCTAAGCACATCAAACAATCATAAATGACTATGAATATAGCTCTATGTTTCATCATCATATCAGCAAACACAAAGGCCTCCATGCCCCTCATAACGATGAAGAATCTCATGAACAACATTTTATCATAAACAAACAAGAATATAACATTCCTCTATTAGTTGAGTTGTTACATACAATATCATAACATATAACAAACATCAACCATCATTCATGGTGTAACATATATGAAAATAAATACACTTATTTAATTACTTTCTCCTCGTATGAAGGATTTTGTATCCTTCAACAAGGAATTAATCCATGATATTCACATGTTATATTACAAAAATCACATACCATAATAGGTTAGCTAAATCATAATAAGAAACCATACATATTCACGTATATAGCATTGTAAATCATGAGGATATCAACAAATGCATAGATTCATAAGTTAAATCATGACCATGAAGACATCTTAAACAAATCATTCACTATGATCATACATAGATCTATGCAACCTTCCTGAAGTAGAGCTATTCCATATACACAACACATAAGTTGAACTCCTATTTTGTAACCCACCATGATGGTCATCGTAGCGAGCTACCCAAAATTATTAATATATAAAGATGACAAAATCTTATGAAATAATAGATTTATCTTGAGTGGTTTCAGATCACCAATGAGGGACATATCAAAGAACCTATAAATGACTAAGAAGGTTGCAACCACATAACTCAAATATCTCATAATCACCATAGATATACAAGTTAGCTAGTCAACCATGGTTAGACAATGAACCAGGAATTCTTTCATGAATGACACGGGCTTAATCAATATTCATATGCACAATAATCCATATCATATCCTGTAATATAGCATGTGTATCCAAGAGTACTTATTTGATTAGTTTGAAATGGATCTCCTTCCAACTTTAGGCTAGCTACACTACAACCTTTCTTGTAGTTGACCACCCTCGAGCCACATAAAGGGTTTGAGGAAATGCTTTCACAATGGAAGTTTACACCATGGTTTGGTCATTCACTGAGCTTCATATATCCCACACGAGATTAGAAAAGGAGGTCCATGCTCTCAAATACAATCAAATGGATTGACACCCAGAGTCAAGAGCACCAACTCGAGGTTACAAGATCAGAAATTAGATCTAACTTTATCCCAATCAGATATACCATGCCCCACCACTACACACTATACCCAACATCAATCTTGAATGCATTATGATAGTAAATATAAATAGTTTTAGCCAAAAAATTAGGGACCCATAGCGATTTCAAAAAATCTCCACAAAAAAACCCCTTCCCTCCATCATTTCCCCCTTTTTTATTTTTCTTGCTTGATTTTCCTTTAGTCGTTTCATATCATGCATGCAAGTGTATATCTTCCTTTTCTTCATATAAAATAATGACATGTCTATGTTTTCCTCTATCCAAACTCATCTTTTCCATGTGTCCGGTGGTGGCTTGATCTATTATGCCACCTGCTCCCTCTCTAGGTGAGTATAGGCCTATTCACAACATGAAATAGGTACCTAACAAGTTTGAAACAGGTGTAACCCACTTTCACACCACAAATAGTTGTGTCATTTAATTCAACTAGCATGGGTCACAACTTCAAGAAAAATAGGTAAGAAAGAAAGTTTCTCTTAGACCAAGGATATCTAACATTGTCCAACCTTTAGTTGTGTTAATTAATTAATAATACTTATCATATGTTTAATCATACTTCTAGGAATTCATGGTTCTTCCATATTGTTGTTACACTCACAATTATTAATTACATTAAGTGAGGGTAGAATATGGGGATACTACAGTGACTTAATCCAAAATTGTAGACTTTCACAATTATCTCTAAATCCAATAAAACCCTTCAACATTCACAATATTTAACAATTTGATTACCTTTTAATAAAATCCTTCAAACCTTCATTCTGAACAAAAAGTAAATGATGACTACTAAAAAAATCAGTGGCTTTTGGAGATGAAAATTCTTTCTCAAAAACACAAGGGTGGAAAGACTCCTTCAACACCTAGTGGTGGTTCTATCAACATTCTTTTTAGGTCCCTATACTGCTAGAGTAGCCCCTTATTGTTATTAGTGCAACCCCCTTATTATATTGTTGTGCCCATGTAGTCCCTATATTGTTATTATTGTGCCCCATAGAAGCCCACTATTGTTATTATTGTGCCCTTGCATTATTATTGTTATGTCAGCTCTGATTATATTATGACCCTTTAGACTCCTATATATAGAAAGGAGGTCTTGTCATTTGTGTAATATAAAGGAGGTTTTCCCCTTGAAGAGGCTGATTTTGAAGTTGTTGATCTATATTTTCTATCTTTTTGTGAGTTGGTTGCATAACATTTGGTATCATAGGAAGATATTTTGATCTACATTATGTGAAACCTCCCTCTGATACCAAATGTTAATGAAACAAAAAGAAGATCAACATTGCAAGGAAAGAAGTTTTGATGTAGGTGATTGGGTATTTTTACGGATACAACCATACAAACAAATTTCCCTCAATCAAGCTAACAAGGATAAGAAATTATCACCAAAGTACTATGGTCCTTACAAGATGTTATAAAATATTGGTACTATGGCATACAAATTGGAGCTTCTTGCATCTTCCTGAGTGCAACTAGTTTTCCATGTTTCATGATTAAATAAAGTTATAGGTGACAAGATCCTAGTTCAAACAATATTGGCAAAACTTGACAAGGAAGGAAAAATCATATTGGAACTAGAAGTAGTCAAGGAAATAAGAACCCGACAGCTACGAAATCGATCAATTTTAGAGTATCTGATCAAGTGGAAGAACTTAACTGCTAACGATTCTACATGGGAGGATGAGAATTTTATACAAAAGCATCAAGAACTACTCAAGCATTGAGGACAACACTTTTTTAATGAAAGGGGCATGTTAGGTCCCTATACTACTAGTGTAGCCCCTTTTTGTTATTAGTGCAACCCCCTTATTGTATTGGTGTGCCCATCTTGTCCACATATTGTTATTATTGTGCCCCATAGAAGCCCACTATTGTTAGTTTTGTGCCCTTACATTAATATTTTTATGTTAGATTTGATTGTATTGTGACCCCGTAGACTCCCATATATAGAAAGGAGGTCTTGTCATTTGTATCATCCAAGAATTGTTCATTTGTGTAATGTAAAGGAGGTTTCCCCCTCAAAGAGGCTAATTTTGAAGTCATTGATTTATCTTTTCTATATTTTAGTGAGTCAGTTGCATAACATTTGGTATCAGAGGCAGATATTTTGATCCACATGATGTAAAACCTCCCTCTAATACCAAATGTTAATGAAACAACAAGAGATCAACATGGCAGCAAAAGAAGTATTGATGTAGGCGACTGGTTATTTTTACGGCTACAACCATACAAACAAATGTCCCTCAAGCAAGCTAAGAAGGATAATAAATTATCACCAAAGTACTATGGTCCTTACAAGGTGTTGCAAAATATTGGTACTCTGGCATACAAATTGGAGCTTCCTACATCTTCCCGAGTGCACCCAGCTTTCCATGTTTCATGCTTAAAGAAGGTTATAGGTGACAATCTCCCAGTTCAAACATTATTGCTGGAACTTGACAAGGAAGGAAAAATCATATTGAAACCCGAAGGATTCATGAAAATAGTAACTCCACAACTACAAAATCAATAAATTTCTGAGTATCTCATCAAGTGGAAGAACTTAACCGCTAAACATTATGCAAGGGAGGATGAGAGTTTTATACATAAGCATCCAAATCTACTTAAGCATTGAGGACAACACTTTTTGAAGGAGAGGGGCATGTTAGGTCCCTATACTACTAGTGTATCCCCTTATTGTTATTAGTGCAACCCCCTTATGTATTGTTGTGCCCATGTAGTCCCCATATTGTTATTATTGTGCTCCATAGAAGCCCACTATTGTTATTGTTGTTCCCTTACATTATTATTGTTATGTCGGATCTAATTATATTGTGACCCCTTAGACTCCTATATATAGAAAGGAGGTCTTTTCATTTATATCATCCAAGAATTGTTCATTTTTGTAATATAAAGGAGGTTTCCCCCTCGAAGGGGTTGATTTTGAAGTCGTTGATCTATCTTTTCTATCTTTTCTATCTTTTTGTGAGTTGGTTGCATAAGAATTTACCATGGTGTTATTCATTCCTTCTCTTGATCCCAACAAATAGTGATAGCTTTCTTTGAAGAGATGGGTACAAGTATTTGTATGATGCCTACAACTTTAATTTGTATTCCCTACCTAGAAAATCACAGGAAATAAATCATCTCCTCTAGCTTCCTGCAATGAGGGTTGTATTGGTGGCATAATTTCTCTTTATGGTTGTAATAAACATGATGAATAATTACTCTTAGTTGGGTGGCTTTGTAGAGTGGTAGCGAGTAGTAAACGACGGACTCCTTTACCAATGAGTGTGGCTACTTTCTCAAATAGAAAAGGCTAATCACAACTCCCTCGACAAACTGACTTTGAGAGCTTGTTTCTTTGGCACACTTGTACCAATATGCCACTCTTCACAAAATCATTTCACTTGACTGGTGAAAGACGGTTGGAACCTACTTTGATACCACTATGATGTAAAAAGGATGAAAGCATGCAATAACACAATGGCACAATAGATATACTTCTCTATTACTCGAATTTATTGATTTAATTTCATGAAGATATATGATTAAATAGACCCAAAAATACTAATAATAAATATGTTAATATTTCCCCGATGGGGGTGACAACTAGTGTCATGAGTGATTTGGTGGGGGCCTCATCACCCTCACCCACATGTTACTTGGCATAATGAAATGTGCCATACATCCCTTGGCAATGGATCATCGATGTTTCTAGATATACTGGGTGATATAACTACTCAAGAGAAAGGTGACATGCATTGTTTTTTGTTGAAGGGTATGGTACTGGTGTTAGAGGGGGTTTTTGTGCATTTTTTTTACAAGGTGGCACTCTAGTTGTGCTATTCCATGCTTTCCAAAATACTACAAAAAATAGGAGTTTCAGTCAAAATTGAACTAATTACTAATGCTAGTCGAGAGGCTCAATTTGGGTGGGTGTGGGATCTAAGATTAAAGGCACAACCTCCTACTATTGTGAGTATTGTAGCCACTTGGTTGGAATGGAAATGGACAAGTGATGTTGGAAGGGTGGGAAATTGATTGTGCAATTTATGCTTGCACTCTTGTAAGTTACAATTATTATGAATTAAAGAGAGGGGTTGTATACATGTTTTGTTGGAAGGTCCCTCTCCTAGGCTAGTTGATTGAATTTTTTTATCCATCACTAGGAATCATGGAGACTGGAAGAGGAAAGCGTCTCTAGTGATAGGCCTACTGGGTAAGCTTTTGGGTAACGAGAGTAGGGGCTAATATGCTTGTTGTGTCTGGAAGGCGATCATTCTTGTGTCACTGTCTAGAGAGTCAAAGGTTTCAATGGGGGTGTTAATTTCCCTCTGGCCATCAATAGAGAGTCCTAAGGCATTGGGACAACTCCCTCAGAATGTAGTTTGTGGATTGTTAGGTATAGGATTGGTGCGATTGCCCCAGAGGTGCACTAAGTGTCGTGTTTTCTAGGCAATTAGGGTAACTAGGGATATCGAGGATGTATACTTCAACAGCAAGGTCATGCTCATCAAGGTGGTGGGACCATGAGGCCATGGGTTCATTCATCCTAAATCCAATATCAATCTTTTGGAAGAGGTCAAATAGCTAATCAAACTCTCTCCTTATAGAATTAAGATGCATCCTCCCTTCCACAATTTGGAAAAACAACTTCAATAGATTATACAACTCATGGAATAGACGATCAGGCACAGGGACATGGATGGGGCTATTGGTTTCACGAATGACCTCCAATAGAACCAATGGCATATGATGGACAAGATGGCTTCGCTACATCGGGGGAAAAATTGAAGTCATGAAAGACTTGCGAGATTGGAAGGTAGAATGCAGCATATGGAAACTCATGTCATGGCGGCATCACTGGCAGAGAAATACCATACCACGTGGGTTCATATAGAGAGATATATATTGAGAAAAAAATGACATAATATATTGGGAAATATATAGGGAGTAAAGGGTTTTTATATTGTTAGGGATAAAAAATGGAGCTCAAAGTTAATGAAAAATATAAAGAGGTATAAAAAATGTTAATGAAAAAATGGATACCTACAATATCTAGTGAAAGTAGGGGTTTTTTAAATTGGGATGGTGTATTGGGTTCATATCGGTAGGGGATTAAATAATCTGATTTTTGGAGGTATTTTCCAATATGTAGTCAAATTAAGGGCATTGTTTAATATGCCATGAACGCACATGATATGTCAAAGGTTCATTGAGTGAAGCCTCCGTGGCTCATGTCCATGATTCATTCTACCCTCCTCCATCTCTAAGCAATGGGAAAGGTGGCCCAGCTACAACTCTTTGTCATGAGTGATGCAAATTGGACGTTTTAAAGTTCTTGGAATATTTTGTTCTTTTTGGGTTAACCGATTATGGTTATCTAGTGTTATTCTTTTGTTTGTAATTTGGTTTTATTTTCATCTTTGGGCCAACAAGCCTAGTAGGAATGAGGCCCATAGTTTTGATTTGTGTAGGCATTCACGATGTAACATGGATTTGAACTAACAGAAAAAGTTGTTTTACAAAAAAAATAAAAATATGCTAATCTTAACTCACACATGCATAACTAACTATTCCTAAATTTAGACTTTACTTAAATAACCAGAAACTATATAATAACTAGAGATAATCAACATATTCCAACAAATAATGAAAATATATTTTATTATAATTCGTGCTTCTGTAAATCCTACAAAACCTATAACAAATATTTTTTTTTTATCTACTAATAAAAATATGAATATAAACTTAGCCATGGGCACACATTTACTTTGCAAAAGAGAATAATTTGTTAAAAAATATGCATATGATTATACATTATTTTATTTATATGCAAGAATTTATTAATTATTTTTTAAACCAATATTACCTTTGGTAAAAGAGTTTGAAAAATTAAAATCGCTTAATCACATACTAAATAAATACATAATTATTAATATATAAATATAGCTTGAGTGGGCTTATACATCTTGAGTGGGCCTAATGGTTAAGAGTATGTGGTTCCTCCTAAGAGGAAACCAAAGGGGTAGAGTATGTGTGCCTTTGTAGACTTAGCAGTCAAATCGTTGCACAGAGATAAATCCCTTGTCCCACAAACAAAAAAGTCTCTAGATCTCTTGTCCCACAAACAAAAAAGTCTCATAGTATTTGATTAGATCCCTTGTCCCACAAACAAAAAAATTTCATAATGTTTGATTTGGCCATAACCTTAAAATTAAATAATAATAAAAATTATTTATCTAAATTATATATAAAATTAAAATTAACCAATTATTAATATTTCATACTAATTTAATCCTAATCTTTTAGCTGGGAGATAAAAGAAGAATATTGAAGAAAAAAAAATTAGAAAGAAAGGTAATAATAGACACCATTCAAAAGAATATGACCCAAGCACAAATCAACGTCAACCCACAGGACTGTGTAAAGTTTTAAATAGATTGCATTTTGTCCCAACGCTACACCTAACCTACCACCTACCCTACATATAGTATTACCATTTGTTAGACGTCTCCTCATACATACACATCTCAAATTGACACCCCAAATTATTACATGTTATGTGGCAACGTAGATGTTCACGTCATTTCACAATGGAAGAACACCTGTGGGCAGACAAAAGTGAACGGTTCAAAATCAAAACTACGATGCCGTGGCTTTCACAGGTTAATTACCCTTTAACTTTGACTGCATGAATGTGCCAAGACACCTAACAATTCCAACTACCTGAACAGTCCCTCCCCTTAACCTAAAAACTGAAGAAATAATTTTCATTTACGACAGAAATCTATCAAATACCGATCGGATGAAATTGTAATATTGATGGGTTAATTGTAAAAATTATTGGTTTCAGTAGTTTGGAAAAAATATAAATTAATATAATTATATTAAAAATATTAGTGTGACTGATATTGTGAAGGTTTGTAAAATATAGTTAAAAAAATTATTGCAATATAAAAAATGTCGTTTTACTAGTGTATTATCATTTACTTGAATTATGGGTTAACTTTAATTTAAGAAAAAAAAATTATAAATGAATGATATAAATAATTATGAGTAATTTATCATAGAAGAATTTATTAAAATTGGAATAATCTCAAATCTCTAAAAAATTGTCAAATGGGGGGCCATTAATCTAATTTTTAAAATATATTCAAGGTAATGGATCATTTTGCTAAATAAAATTTTCTTATATATAAATGAATGTTATAAATAATAATGCGGAACTTATTAGAATTAGAATAATCTCAAATCCCTAGGAAATTGGTGGGTGGAGAGTTACGTGACTTTTTAAATTTATTAAAATTCAATTCAACGTAATACAATTGTTGATAAGCATTAAGACTAAGCATATGGTGAACATATTCCCTTGAGAATCAATCTAGATCTTCAATTAAAAAAATAAAATAAAAAATCAATAAATCCGCATCCACGACATATAAATATGAAAAAGCAAAAACAATAGAAGATGAAAATAAGAAGCAAAATCTTCTCTTTTATTAAGGTAAAGAAAGAAAGAAAAAAAAACAAATTAATGTCCACAAGGCTAAAATAGCCTATGGGACAGATTGCTTTTTCATTTGATTGATGTATTCGGCCATATTTTTGTGAAGCCTCACAATAAATGCTTATAGTTTCTAGACAAACCCCTAGATTAATCCAAGAGCTAGTTGCCAACATATTGCATAACTTTATAACTTTCCTTGTTGTCTTTGAAGGCCTCACATTCCAAAATGAAATATTTTTTGGTTTCCAAACAAAAAATACATACTCTTTCCTCCCATGCTTCTTTTGGCATTTTTCCAACGTCGTGTTTCACAACTGAGTTGATGAGAATTAGTCCTTAACTGAAAAATAAGAATTTTGGCTCTCCAAGAGATATTGACCTCTATGTATGCTTTTGGTTGATGACTATGAGTGAGAATAAACACTTTAATATAGTATTTTTTCTTTTTTACTAACTCCTTATTCCAAATATGCTTGTGAAACTTATCCATAACAAAAGCTTTTATCTCTAGCATTTTGTTAAAAAAGTCTTTTTTCTTTCTTACACAAAACTAATATCATCTCTAATTATAACTATAAGCAATAGTAACAATTATGTCAAACTGAATTATTTTCTCACATAATAAATGAAAGTTTCACTAACAAAAAGTGTTCTTCACTTCTAATTATTTCTCTAAATATTAAGGTGAGGTCAAGTGGTTATTTGTAGGGTTTGGTCCCATGTCTTTTCATCTAATCCTGAATAAGACGAGGTAAACCTTGAAAACTATTTAAACTAAAAAATTTAACTGAAGAAACAAATACATAAATAACTGACCCTGAAATGGCAGGGTTTGGTGAAAACATCTTTCAATTCTGGTTATGGTGTGAAATATGGGTTTAAAAATTTCTGGTTATGGTGTGAAATATGGGTTTAAAAATTTCTTGCCGCGATGGCGATTTACGTTAAATCTACGACCGGCGTTGAGATCGAGAACGAAGCGAAGCACAATTTCTTCTTCTTCTGTCTCTGTACTCGAAGTCTTCCAATTACATTTACCGAGAAGGAATTGTTGCCATCTGAACTCATGCATCCATCCCTATCTCTCCCTCGGCCCTGCCGGCCACGGGGCCTGAGGCTTCACGTGTGCCAACAACCGAGAAAACCTTTTCCAAGCCATGTGACAACTCTATCACCTCACTCTATAAATAATTATCAAATGCCTCGGATCGCTTTCAAAAATCGAAATATCTCTTCTACCGTCTGGTAACTATGGCAGCTCTCGGGAAAACGCATGAAGTTCAGAAAGTTAAAATAATAATGATGGCAATCCTTCGCCATTATTAAATATTTGGCAAAGTCAAATGTTTGCAGGCTGAGACCTCACACCAAGGCCCTACGATGGTATATTATTGTCATGCATCCCCAGGGAGCGAAGGCAAAGGTGAAGATTGAGATCTTGTCAGGGACATTATAGCTCGTCAAATCTGTTGCCATGTGCCACCACAGATTCTCACTGCTCATGGAACATAGTCCTCACGTAGCTTTGTCTTTCGTTGTAACTTTGCAGAATAAAGTGAAGTACTACTGCTACATTATATAGCTTCACAACATTCACATTTTAACAACAATGCTCATTCTCTTCCAGCACACCTATCCATGGTTTTCTTGAACAGTAGAATTCTTATAAATTATAGATTTGGTTTTCACAGTTTGAACAATAAAATTCCTATATTTTATACATTTATTTATTACCTTGGTATAGAATGTTTTCATTTACGCTTAATGCGGATTTTGTCATCAACACTGTCCCATCAACCAGCCATAAATTCTGATTTATTTTAATAATTTGTAAATTGATATCTAAAATCGTATGGTATGTATGTTTTAAAGTAATAAAGTATCTATTAATAGTTGTGAAATTATGAAAATAAATAATAATAATAATAAGATATTTAAATAATTTAAAAATGTGATTTTCAACCTTTTAAAATCTTAAATTTAATTAGTTTTAAATATTATATTATAAATTTTACAAATTTATAAAGAAATTTTTTAATTTGTATTCTTATTTCAGTTATTCATCTATTTATCTTTACGATCAAATAGTTAGTTAACATAAGATACTTATTTGTTTTAGTACTATTTTTTTTCTATATTTATAAATTTATTTTTTATATTTTAAAGAGATGCGTAGGTGGGAGATTATTTGTGGAGTGTAATGCTTCCTCTCACTTCTTTGGAGTTTTTGAGGCTTATAGGAGATGTTACTTTTAATTAACCTGATTACATGGTCTTTTTATGAAAATGGAGTTACAAAATTTCATTTTTTCCCACAGTTAGTGGAATTAACTTTGGATAATACCATCACATCAGGTTCATCAAGAGCTTTCTAGTGATGTAAACTTTATCTCAATCTAATTCCTAGATCAAAGTTATGCCTATCTAAAAATCACCCAATTAAATAGTGCCACATGGCTAATGGTTAAACACCTTGTAGCTCAAGGCCTTGGCAAAGTCATTCAAATTTAATCAGTGTTATATATTTATTGTGCGGGCCCCCTTCAATTGACAGGGGGGGTCCGCTATTTGTCGCTTACACAACTAGACCTCGCATAGTTCACCCTACTCTGGTCTATGTCACATGACCTCCTCAACATATGGATGACTTATGTTAATGGTGAGGCCCCACTTCCTTCTCGGTAGTTAACAAGGGGGGGTGGTATGCAATTTGTCAAGTATTGCATGCTAACTAACAGAGGAATCAATATTTTATGCTCCTACAAGTCTACGCTCATATCCCAGTGATACCACCTACAAACTCGATGCTAAACAAAAGGCACAAATGGGAACTTTCTTGTCTTTGGACGTGAATTTTCATGTCACACTTCCTGTCCCGAGATGACATGGCATGACTATGGCATCACCTAGTATCCATGTCATATGTCCCTTCCATCACCTTCTAACATCATGACATCAAAGTGATATCACCTTGTCATGTGGCATCCTCCTGCGATGCCATGTGTCACTCAAAATCCTACCACTTAGCCATCCAAAGGTCCATTTCTTCCTGCCATGTGTCACATTGTCATCGTGCCATATCTGCGTCCCTAACACATTGCTAATCCACATACTCTATATTCACATGTGGCATCCATGTAAGCCTAGTCACATATTGGTGGAAATTTCCATATCACCACTACACCCACAACACCACCATGCCAAGCAGCAACAAGGCCTTAAATTAAAATTGGCACGGTACAACATGAATTTGGATGTCAGATAACAGAGAATTTTTCCATCTCATGCCATATGTTAATTGTGATAGCGTTCCCACATCTGTTAGGCCCATCAATGTCAACCCACCACGGAGCAATAGGATATTTTTTGTCAAGTAACAAGCATGGTCCCATCCTGCACCTTTCATCAAGTATGATATTGTGCCCTCTACTTCACCATGTAGGGCCCACCCAAGATAATGATGCACAACTCATGAAATCCTCCCCTAGCCCACATTTGAGGCTACATGCCTTTACGCTTTTCACTCCTCCCTAGATTTCCCAAATCCTAGACACATCCGCTATTTAACAATACATATACCTTTGCACCATACTATCACCAAGGGCCCCACCCTAAACTTCATTTGAAATCAAGCTCACATACACATCTAGGTGTGCATGAGTTTGCATCTTGACAAACATTTTGGATTCCTAGCACCCCAATATCCTCATTTCCTCTTCACATTCAAACCCACATTCGTCCCTTGTCCACAACCTCTTTTGGAGCCCACTCTAGATATCATATGAAACTTGGCTCCAAACCTTAAACACTTCAACAAGCCCCACCCCAGATAACCCTTGTATTCAACCTTCACATTTATTATCCAGGTAAATATGAATATAACACTCCTTTAGAAGTGTACAAGAAAGAATGAACCAGATTTTTAGACTCTCTAATGGAGGAGATTTTCAGACCCAGTGATAAGTGTTATGGCCTGGGGACCAACTAATGGAGGTACACATCCTAAGTGTATAGATGCAATGGAGGAAGAGATAATGGAGGAATAATTTACCCATTTCCTTAGCCTACCTTTTCCACCCCTCTAGTGCACCTTTTACTTTTTTTTTTATAATTCTTTTATATGGAACATATCTCAAGCATCAAAGTTTTCTCCTTATGATTTAATATTTATTTTACTCATTCATATGAGTCAATTTCTTGTTCATCAAGGTTGGGACATGTAAGGGTTCCTTAATATGATATGGAGCATCAAGTGCTTAAGAACTGGGCAATGGCTAATGAGTGGGGTAGAGCTCATTCTAGGCTTTTTCCCACACATTGATTATGTCCTAGCCATATTTTGCATTTTAACTTTTCTTTTTCTTTTGTTGTGCCCATCATATGTTTTTTCATGCTTTTAGTTGCATCAACCTCCAGGGAAAATAAAATTTTCCCTACTCAAGGATGTGGATGTGTGAGTGTCAAATCCCAGTGGACTAGTAATAGTTAACTTAAAGGATGGATGTGGTATCAAGGGATTATGAAATATGTTAATTATGGAATGGTAATGGACATGCTACTTCAATACAAGTGTCCCAAGTAATGCCCCTCCTATAACCCTAAGGCCTTATATCATGTCCCATTAGACTAGGGATAAATATTAACCCCCCTAGTAAGGTGAGATACAAGATTGTAGTCAATACCAGTCAATCATCTAGATCACCCATGTGTCCATGTTAAAATGCCCAAAACATTAAGTAAAATAACTTGATCGCAAAATGGTTAAAGTACCTACCAAGTGGTATCTAACCTTCATTCAAGAGTAATTATGGATGGCGAGAGGTGCATGACCAATGAAAATGGAAGAGGAATGTGGCATATCATCATTAGTGATAAATATGTGGGGTTATTGGCTAGTTGGTTTTCCCAAACATAAGAGAAATATTTATTTCCTATAGGCTAATCGTTTTGGTGTGTAACACCTAGCTCCAACTTGAGGACATGTTCTCACCCTAGAGTGCATGATCCATATGCTTGAATAGGGAGTTCATGAAGAACCCAACATTCCCTAGACTCATAGAAATGTTACCTACACACCCACATCAACTTGCTTTCTAGCATGTGTATGGGATATTGATCATCATCCTTGCATTTATATGATATATAAAATCCATACTAAGAAGAAAAAGTCTAACTAAATGCAATCTAATCTAGAATGCACACAACAACATGATAAATGCAATAAGTAGGATGTTAACACAAAAATGTAACACACAAATGCAATGTAACTATGTAACACCCTCCTCCCACATCTACCCAAGTAACCTGCCAACCAGGGTAAACATGCAACGAGAGGCTAATATGATTGGATTCGACCTCCTATATGACCTTAAGGAAGTTGAATCAATGGAAACATAACACACGAACATTAAACATCAACTTCATGACCCTCGGGAACCAATCTAACACTTCAAACATCTTACCCTTGGGTCCCACTCAACTTTTGGACATCTTCAGTCTTAGTCGATCTCATTCTATAGGCATGACGACATCTAGAAACCTAGAGTCGCTCCCACAGGCTTTCCTACCAGCGTCTAGAGACTCAATTTTCCATTGTTTTGCCAGCGTCCCAAGGATTTGAGCCACATTTTCAAGCCCAGGACCCAGGTCACTTCCCAGAACATAATGATAACTTAGGAGCAGTAAAAGAAAAGGGAAACAATGATGCAAAAGTAATAAGTTAAAAAAGACCTTAATTAGAACCCTACTAGGTGTGACATAAATTTTGTCAAACATGTTGCAAGCATGTAATCTACAAGTGAAACCAACAGAATTAAACATAGGGGTCTTGTACTTATCTGAGAATCGCTAAGAACTGTTGTTCCTTCATGTCATTTGTTGCATTACCATATATTAGACCATAGATACATTATCCATTCATTTACAAGTAAAAACATTTTGGGATCCATACGTAGCCATTGTCATAAAACACACATATAACCAACATAATAACAACATAAATACTCATGAAATTATAGCCATATAGACCACATATAATCCATCAAAATAATCATAGAAATACAAGGAGAAATAACCTTTCATTAATGATGCAAAAGACCAAACCTGAGATGGGACTTCCAAATTCCACCCAACCATAGAATGGCTAAGCCAAATCTCTCTTCATCCATTCACACCCATGCCCTATTCCAAGCATGAATGTGGGACTCAAACCAAAAGAACCAACAAGGCATACCAAGGCTAAACCACCTCACCCTCATCAATATAAACCAGGCTTTATTGTAATCCATCTCGAATCACTATGCCAACAAATTGAACACATCATATCAGGCTTTATTGTGATCTCTACCTGATCACTAGGCCAAACAAGCATGGATGCCACTGAATTTATCCACCTACACCATCAGGAATTTTCCTATCTCCTAGTCTCTTAGGCTTTACCATAATCCAAACCTCAATCACTAGGCACTAAACCGACAACCACTCTCTAGGTTTTATCGCATATCCCAAACCCAATATTACTAGGCCCAATGGAGAGAAATCCACCTCTTGGCTTTACCGTATATCCTGCCATTAACCGGCAAGGATTGCTAGGCCCATCGAGGCAACACAATCTTGGCTTTACTGCAACCCACATTCTAGCTCAAGGGTCACTAGGCTAATGGCTTTACTGTGATACACAGTCTGGTTTAGGGACCACTAGGCCATGTTCTCTATCATTCATAGATCCACCCCACTCAGCTTCAAATCCATCTAGAAATCTAGCTCAAACGAAACATGAGAACCCCATCACACCATGGCTATCTGAAAATGGCAAGGTTGGGTGGAAAACATTGTTACACCTGGGAAAAACCATGCCACAAAAGCAAAAGAACCACATGCAATACCATGCATGCCAAATATAGTAATTAAAATACACATGCAAATCAATACTTGCAATGAATCTTGGGTCCCTATAATACTAGTGATTACCCCATTACTATTGTAGTTGTACCCCTTATTACTATTGTTGTGCCCCTATTGCCCCCATATTGTTATTACTGTGCCCCATAGAATCCC